>ML804368.1:30453-62108 GCA_009831015.1 Picea engelmannii
ATTGATGCTACCAGGTAAATGGTATGTTTTGTGCTCAAGTCCATTACCTATAAATACCTCTCTAGCTAGGAGGGAGTGTTAATATTATGGTAGCTGTGGGAGGTATTTACCCCCACGTGTGAACCTGACGAGAATAGAAGACTTTGGGAAGCAAGAGAAACCCTAATGAGTTGGCTAATAACCCTAGAAACCTTGTCAGCTCAAGAAGATAATTTATATTAGGCTATTAGCCTCCAAGAGAAGAAGTCGGCCAGAAATAATAATAATATATTGAACAGACACTATCCATAAGAAGAAGTCAGCTCCAACAAATCTGGCAGAACCAGTATAAATACAGGGCGCCAATTCTCATTTGACAGCATATCAGAATTGCAATTTCCTAGTTTGTGCACATTGTAGTTGCAGTTTGGTGCGCAGGTTTGGAGGAGGGTTGCAGGTGCAGCTGAAGCAGCAGCTAGTTCTTAGTATTGGCTTGAATATCTCTTGGCTAGGGTTTGGACTATCTGATCAGATTTTTGTGATGCACTATCCTTGGGGATTGATGCGCTACTCTTTGTTTGGATATCTAGCCTAGGGTTTGCTTCCAGAGTAATTCTTAGTCAAGGTTAAGGTGCTCGGAAGGAGGCTTCGACCTATGGTTGGGTGACGAAGGTATTGTCAATGGTAAAATGAGCACACCATCTTCTATATTCTAACAATGACAACACTTGTTAGGTTCCTAACCCGCACATAGGTAGAACAATATATTCAGATGTAATAAAGGTCAATATTAATAAGGCCTTTCAATAAAATAGAATAAGGCAGATGTAAGAATACCTAATAGAAGCTTCCGCTTCTAGAAGGATCTTCCTCTAGATGCTTCTTTTTATTATAAATAGGAGTCGAGGGTATGAGAACCCTAGCTTGGAGATTGTTGTAATAGATCTCTTCTCAGCTGGAGGTTGTCCCCTCGAAGAGGCCCATGAACATTGCTTTCAGATTCAAAGTGCAATTGTTGTTGTTATTCTTATATCATTTCAGTGTTATTGTGGTGAATGTTCTGGTTATATTGTTGTTATTCTGCCATTACTAGCATTTTATTTTTGTTTTGCATACATTTTATATCTAGTATATTACAAGTGGTATCAGAGCACTTTCCTCGGCAGGAAGTGTGGGTTAAATTTTTTTTCAGGGTAGAGATGTATTCCAGTGTCTTTAAGCCACAGAGATATGTCATTGCGCGCATAAACCCACAATTGAGGGATTCATACACACAAGAAATACAAGTGGTACTTAAGCGCACATCTGTTGGACACCCTTGTAACCCCTGTTGGTACCCCTTCGAGTGGTAGCACATCAGACAACACCTGTGTATGGATTAGCCTAGATTACTTGAAGCCCTCTTTAGATAAACTGATTGGCCACCTGGCTGTTGTAGTGTCACCAAGAACAACATTCAGGAAGATACTCTCTGTACCTGGGTAGTCGGGTAGTACGGATAAGGGTACGGTCTATCCTCCTTAGTTAGTACCCTGAGATATTGGGCCGATTACTACTATTGGACCCCACACGTATATCAGAGAGATATAGCATAGGGAAAACCCTTGTCTGTAGAACCCTTGAATACCTAACCCTCAGGGACAGAAACATAAACAAATTAAAACATACAAGATCTATTGTCGCGCAACTATGTTCGGGTTTCCAAGTAAATATACATTTATTTCTGGTTAATCATTTGGGCATTTCCTCTCTACAGTATTCTTCAGACTGGAGTATAACTCCGTAAAAATAAAAATAAAAATAAAATAAAAAATAAAAAAGTCTGGAATTTTTTTCACCATTATTTTAGACCTATTTCATTGGATTCCTCTCTTCACCTTTATCACATTCATCCATATCATTTTTTCAGAAAAAAAAAAATTTACCCCGCCCGCCCGTTTTCAGTTCCCCCATCCTCATGGCCCATACTCATAGCCAAGACTTGGAAGCTCACTTCAACACCTTGCAATCTGGTCTCATTGAGACCCAACAAGAAGTGAAACAACTCAGTGCCAATGTCGCCACCATCAATACAACCATGCAGTCCTCAATGGGCAAAATCAAACAAGACCTCACCACCTAGCTTGAATTAGTCTTTTCAGCACTCTGCACCAAACTGCATATCCCTACAGATAACCCTTCCTCTTCCTCACCCCCACATATTGAAGGTGACCATTCCTCTCATTCCCATACCTTGCAGAACCATCACTTTCAACGTGACCTATGCCTTCCATTGGTGGATGTAACCAAATTTGATGGCTCATACCCCACTGGTTGGGTAACCCAAATGGAACATTACTTCTCTTTATACAGCATTACAGATGACTTGGCCAAACTCCGGTATGGTGTTCTCCATCTAGATCAAGAACGTTGGCAATGGTGGCAATGGAGAAAAAATTCTCGTCAAGGGTATATTACTTGGACACAATTTGTGGCAGAGATTTATGAATGATTTGACACCGACACCAACCATTTGGGCCATTTGACAAAGCTGAAACAATTAGGAACAGTGGAAGAATTTATAGTTGCCTTTGAGCGCCTGGCTTTTAGAATAGAGGGCATGTATGATGCCTTTTTCTAAGAGTGTTTTATCAGCAGCCTCAAGGATGAAATTCAGGCCCATGTCCTCATGGCTCGGCTTGAGAGTTGGGTGGAGGCTACCAAAAGAGATAAAGAAGCACAACAGGTTGTATCTTCTCAAAACCGCAAACCCTCCTTCATCCCTCGCCCTAAACCAATAAATCCCACTACTCCCTCTGCTCCGCTAAAGATCCAAAAATTGACCCAGGCTAAAATGGTTGAACGCTAGGTCAAAGGCCTTTGTTATAACTTTGATGAAAAATATTTCCCAGGAAACAAGTGTAAAGAACAAAATCTTTTTATGGCCATCTCCGAGGAGATTTCGGAAGAAGATGAAGAAACTCCCTCTATGTCTAAATCACATAAATCCACTGACATAACCCCTCCCTCAGACCCTCCCAAAGTAGAACCAGTCATTTCTCTCAATGCTCTCACTGGCTTCTCCGCTCCCCAAACCCTCAAGCTAATCGGCTACATCAAGCATCGGAAGGTCATCATCCTGGTTGATAGTGGCAGCACACATAATTTTATTCATCGCCACATTGCCCAAGAAACTCATTTCTACATCCATGCCGTTAATAATTTCCAAATCATGGTTGCCAATGGTGGTTCCATGAAATGTGGAGGGCGTTGTGAAAATGTGTGTCTCCAAATTGGTGACTACCACCTGAAATCCCATATGTTTGCTATCTACATGGGAGGTTGTGACATTGTGCAGGGTGCAGACTGGCCAAGGACTTTGGGTCCCATTCTCATGGATTTTAAAGACTTAACCATGCAATTTGACCAAGAGTGCCACCAATATAGGTTCAAAGGCATCACCGTCGGTTCACCTGAGATCATTAGTTCCCATCACATGGAAAAGCTGCTCAAAAAGGGTCATTCTGGTGTTATCTCCCAACTCCATGCCATACAATCAACAAAGACACCCTCTGTACCGCAAGACCTCCAAGACATCCTTTCTAAACATCAATTGTTCTTTTCCACTCCCCAAGGCCTCCCTCTTTGTCGTGGTGTTCATGATCATTCCATTCCCCTTGTACTAGGAAGCCCTCCTCCCAATATATGTCTGTATCATCACCCCTTTTCCCAAAAAAATGAAATTGAGAAAATGGTTCAGGAACTCCTTAATGCAGGTGTTATCCACCCTAGTACGAGCCCCTATTAGTCTCCTTTGGTCATGGTCTTGAAGAAAGAAGGTTCTTGGCGAATGTGTCCTAACTTTTGTGCCCTCAACAAACTTACCATCAAAGACGAATTCCCCATTCCTGTCATTGATGACCTCCTGGATGAATTGAGTGGCGCCCAATTCTTCACTAAACTAGATCTTCATTCGAGCTACCACCAGATACGTATGAAAGAGGAAGATATTACCAAGACTACCTTTAGAACTCATGAGGGTCACTATGAGTTTTTGGTCATGCCCTTTGGCTTGTGTAATGCCCCCTCCACTTTCCAAAGCCTCATAAATCATGTCTTCCGTCCTTTTCTCCACCATTTTGTCTTAGTTTTCTTTGATGATATCCTCATCTATAGCAAAACCTAGACAAACCATCTTTCTCATGTGGATCGAGTTCTCCATATACTCTCTCAGCACCAACTTTTCCTGAAACAGTCTAAATGTGCTTTTGGCACCTCAGAAGTAGAATACTTGGGTCATCTGGTTGGAGAATATGGCGTCATGGTGGATCCTAAAAAGATTGAAGCTATGCAAGACTGGCCTCACCCAAAGACTCTTAAGAGCTTGCATGTATTTCTAGGCTTAATAGGGTATTATTGCAAGTTTGTTAAGAATTATGGGAAGATTGCAGCACCTCTAACTTCTCTCCTCAAAAAGCACTCTTTCACTTGGACTCCAGTCGTTGCTCAATCTTTTCAAACCTTGAAGATGGCCATGTGCACCACTCCAGTCCTCGCCCTTCCTAATTTCATAAAGACCTTTTTGTTGGAATGTGATGCCTCAAGGAAAGGAATTGGTGTTGTCCTTATGCAAGAGGGCCGAACTTTGGCCTTTACCAACAAGCAACTATTTGAAAGAAATCTGGGCAAATCCATCTATGAAAAGGAAATGTTGGCTATTCTACATGTCATGGATCTTTGGCATCCTTATCTATTGGGGCAATGGTTTCAAATTAAGACAGACCATTAAAGCCTCAAGTATTTTCTGGAACAATGCATTTCCTCCCTAGAACAATAAAAATGGGTGACTAAACTCTTTGGATATGATTATGAGATCATTTATAAGAAAGGAAAAGATAATGTGGTTGCAGATGCACTTTCCCAAAAATATGAAGATGAAGTATCCCTTTTTTCTCTTTCATTCATTGTACTAGATTGGTTCGAAGCCATTCGCCAGGAATGGCTACAATATCCCAAAAGTTCGTAGTTGATCCAGCAATTGTAGTCCAATGCTCCAACTTCCCCATGGTACTCTTGGCTCCATGAGGAACTTTGATACAAATGCCATTTGTATTTAATTAAACAATCAAAGCTTAAATCCACGATACTTTCTGAGCTTCATGCCACACCCACAACAGGGCACTCCGGGTTCACCAAAACCTATGACAGGGTTAAACGTTCCTTTTTTGGGATGGTATGAAACAGGACATTCGTAATTTTGTAGCTGAATGTGACGTGTCTCAACGCAATAAGGGAGAAATAGTCAAATCGTCGGTCACACTACAACCGCTCTTGATTCCACCTGCTATTTGGAAGGATATCTCTATGGATTTTATTACCGGCTTACCCAAATCGGGAAATAAATCCATCATTGTGGTGGTTGTTGATCGCCTTTCCAAGTATGCTCATTTTTTCTCCCTTCAAAACCCATTTATAGCATCCATGGTGGCTCAAATCTTCATGGATCAGGTCTTCAAGCTTCATGGCATGCTGCACTCTATTGTTTATGATCGTGACCTAACTTTCACAAGCAATTTTTGGCAAGAATTGTTCAATATACAAGGCACAGAATTGCATCTCAGCACAGCTTATCATCCCCAGACTGATGGCCAAATGGAAGTTGTCAACAAGTGTTTGGAAACATATTTGAGGTGTTTTTCCTCAGAAAAGAAAAGTCAGTAGGCTCAATGGTTACCCCTAGTTGAATGGTGGTACAACACTTCATACCATACAGCTACATGCATGACTCCTTTTGAAGAGGTATATGGATAGATTCCACCTTCAGTTCTCTCATACTTACCGAGTGCCTCGAAGGTCCAGGCGGTTGACCTAACACTTATAGCTCGAGAGGCCATTCTCTGTACCCTCAAAGAGAATTTGGTCATGGCACAGAATCGCATGAAGCAACAAGTAGATCAAGGTCTCTCTGAATGTCAATTTGCAGAAGGGGATCAGGTGTTTCTTCAACTGCAACCTTACAAGAAAAATTCCCTCAAGGCCGAGCATTGTCAGAAGCTAGCACCCAAATTTTATGGTCCTTATACCATGCTCAAGCGTGTGGGACAAGTCGCCTACCAGTTAGCTTTGCCCAGCCATTTGAAGATACATCCTGTTTTTCATGTTTCATGCTTAAAGAAGGTGATTGGAGCTAAGTGCCAAATTCAAACCAAACTTCCAGAGTTAGATGAAGAAGGATCCATTTGGCTACAACCAGAAGCAGTTTTGGACCAGCATGAGCGTCGCCTACGTTAGAGAACCATCAAGAAAGTGTTAGTCTAATGGAAAGATACAACTCCAGCAAACATCACTTGGGAACCAGCTACCATTCTGCAGTAATTTCCTCATCTCAAACCTTGAGGACAAGGTTGTTTTTAAGGGGGTGGACATGTTAGGGTCCTAACTCACACATAGGTAGAACAATACATTCGGATGTAATAAAGGTCAATATTAATAAGGCCTTTCAATAAAATAGAATAATGTGGATGTAAGAAGACCTAATAGAAGCTTCCACTTCTAGAAGGATCTTCCTCTATATGTTTCTTTTTAGTATAAATAAGCGTCGAGGGTATGAGAACCCTAGCTTGGAGATTATTGTAATAGAGCTCTGCTCAACTGGAGGTTACCCCCTCGAAGAGGCCCATGAACATTTCTTTCATATTCAAAGTGTTATTTTTGTTGTTATTCTTATATCATTTCAGTGTTATTGTGGTGAATGTTCTGGTTATATTTTTCTTATTCTTCCATTACTAGCATTTTATTTATATTCTGCATACATTTTATATCTGGTATATTACAACATGATTGCAGGTGTGGTCACAAGTGGTTTGAAGTCAAACTAATTTTGGGCCCTCAATGCTTCTCCAGCCTCCATGTTTCCTCTTGACGAAACCACGGTTTGGATTGTAGCCCGCCCTCAATATTTTAAACTACGTGCAACTCCTGTCTCTGCAATGCTACAGGATCGCCAATTCACAATATTGACGATACTTTCTAAACTAATGTTTCAGAACCGCTTCTTCCAAATCCACGGGCCAGATCTATCCCTTCAATATCAACGGATATGATCTCTTCACAATTATGGACTTCAGGGTTTTGAAATCTCAAACCCAACTCTCTTTCGTACTCCAATCCTCCAGAGCTGATGATCTGCAAACACCTGTCCCGTGAAATCAACGGTGTTGATCACTTCAAAACTCCGGACTCCAGAGTTCTCAAAGTTCAACCCTTTCCTTCCTTGGATTTATTTGAAGACTCTAATCAACTTATGCATGTCCTCTTCGAATCAACAGCTACGATCCCTTCACGTATCCGAAATTCATACTTTTCAACTCTCAACGTTTCTCTCCTCATGAAGTATGTTGATTTATGCCACGTGTCCTCTTGATATAATGATCAAGGATTTCTTCGGGACTTTACCCAGAGTGCATGGATCTATTCCATGTCTCTCCTAGATATGATGGTTATGAATCACTTCGGGTCTTCGAGGTTCGATAGTCTTAGTTCTCAACTTAAACTCCTCAACAAATTTACCCAGATCTCGTGATCTGTTGAAAAGTGTCCACTTATAGATCGATGGCTCTCAGATCGTCGGCTCTTCAGGATTTGAGTGTTTCAACACTTCGACCTTTGCCTTCCTCTAGATGTTTCGACCTATTGACACGTGTCCTCTTGGATCCAACGGTCCATATTCGCTCTGGCTCTCTGGATCTTTGTGCTTTGAAAATCTCAAGTTTTAAACTTGCCTCCTCTCGAACTCACGGTATATAATGAATCAGATCCACTCTGGAAATCTGACACTTGAAGTTTACCCCGAACAATCTGACGGCTCAAATCTGTTCCTGCGATCGAACGACTGAGATTCTACTTCAAGTTTCCATCTCTTCGAGCTTCGGAAATCTTAGTTCTCAACCCTTAGTAAATTATGTCTCTTGAGTGTGTGAAGCGTTAAGGCTCATGCACCTTACTCTGATCATATGACTATTGATTCATTGCACTGTGATCCAATGACCATTGTCGCTCCTCCTCCTGAGCTTCTGATTCTCTCTAACTTAGAATATTTTCTAAGTGTTCAAAGGTTTCGAACCTTTTCTCCTCCTGCGAGTCCGACTCTTAGATCTTGTCAACACTAGTGAAATTTATATCCCTTCTGAGCTTCGTCCTTAAGCGGATTTCGATTTCCCATGCACACCTTGTGTTATTGGGATTTCGATAACTCAGTTCGAAGGATTTCTTGAAAAGAAATTCTTCTCACCCACCTGACTTTTCTCTATTTCAAGTTCTTCAATGTTTGGTCGTTCTTTGACATGGTGCACATTATGCACCTAGTATAAGTTCCCTTTGTTCTCTCTAAACTTTTATGAGTCACTCTGAGACTCAATCGACGCACTCTTTGCATTCAAGATGCACACCTTGCATACAAGTGTCAAAAGAGAAACAATTTAAACTCATCCAGTTTCATCACAAACTCATGCAGCCAACCTCTCGAACAATCATACATGAATGAAAATGAAAATAATCATACACACAGAATATCTCATTCATTCAATCACACGTTAAATGAACACAGTCCAAGGATTTGGGACAATTTTGTCTATTCTATTCATTCATGAAAACAAAATTACATAGTATTTATTCTACTCTACTATGTTCTACTGATCTCTTTGATATCTATATCCTTCTCTCTATTATGTCTATCTTATTGCAATGCAACAATGAAAACTATCTAAGGAATAGTTCCACGAGCTCTCGTCATCCTGTCTGCAACCTATCCTATAAAACTCTTAGCATTTACCTAATTTGTCATATTACAATAACTAACAATTATTGCCAGATAAGAGTTAGCACTGAATATCTGCAACCCCTTACAGTCCTTCACGGATTTACAAACACATCATATTTAAAAATGCTACTTTCAAAAATATCTCAATAACTCGATTTAATTCTGAGTTAATTTTTTATTTGAAACTCTGTCATGCTGAGATGTCATTCCTTTGCCTCCATGCTTGTGTTTTGACTTTGAAGGTGATGCTCCTACATCATACTCCTCTGGTTAAAATTTTCATGGACTCTTGTCCATAAGCTCCTGTACTATTTTTCCATGCTTCAAAATATTAGGTTCCGTGACCCAACTTGCATCTTCCATTGGATGATCTTTCCACTTCACTAAGTACTCAAGATGTGTCTTTCTCCTGGTCATTTTTCCATCTCTTTGTTCAATGATTTTCTCCATCTGAGGTTTTTCTGTTGTGGGCAATTTTTCTTCCCATTGAACTTCTTTCTGATAACCTTATTCTCCTGCCTCATCTCTCCTGTAAGGATACAGGTCTGCAACATTGAATATCGGTGATATCCCAACATTGTCTGGAAACTCAATTTCATAAGCATTGGCTGCGAATTTTCTGAGAATCTTGCATGGTCCTATCTTCTTCATATTCAATTTGTTATACGTTCCCCTTGGAAAACTTTCTTTTCTCAAATGAGATAAAACTTCATCTCCAACTTTGAATTGAACTTCTCTCCTCTTTTTATCAACTCTGCTCTTGTATTTTTGGTTGTTGTTCTGTAGCTGTTCTCTGACTCTGTCATGGAGTTTCTGCATTTCTGTTGCAAAATCCTCTGCTCCAACACTTTTGAACTCATCTTGATTCAGATCTCTCAACTATGTAATCCCTCTTGGTTTTATACCATACACAATTTCAAATGGACTTTTTCTTGTGCTCCTGTTCACTGAATTGTTGAATGCAAATTTTGCTTATGCCAAAATCTAATCCCATTGATGACCTTGCTCAGTGACTAAACTTCTCAACACGTTTCCCAGAATCCTGTTTACTACTTCAATCTGTCCATCTGTTTGAGGGTGATATGATGAACTAAAGGACGAGTTTGTCCCCATTCTCTTCCATAGAGTCCTCCAAAAGTGTCCTACAAATTTGGTGTCCCTGTCTAAGACTATGCTCCTCAGCAATCCATATAGTCTCACTACTTCTCTGAAAAACAAATTGGTGATGTGTGTAGCATCATTTGTCTTCTGGCATGGTATAAAATGTGCCATTTTTGAAAATCTTTCCACTACAACAAATATGGAATGGATCCTTTTTGGAGTTCTAGGCAATCCCAAAAAAAAATCCATACTCATTGCATCCTACGACCTCTCTGGAATCGGTAATGGATGATACAAACCAGTGTTTTGTTGTCTTCCTTCTACATACTGACAAATTCTGCATGTTTTCACAAACATTTTCACCTCTTCTCTCATGCTCGACCAATTATACGAATTTCTCAGCTGTGAAAATGTCTTATTGTGACCAAAATGTCCAGCTAAACCTTCAATGTGTTTCTCTTTCAAGAGGTTATCTCCCATTGAGCATTTCGGTATGCATAATTGGCTTCCCTTGAACAATAATCCATCCTGGATCAAATATTCAGTTCATGGGCTTCTGTCTCCCAAAAATGGATTCTTGCATGCCTCATAATCTTCCTTAAAATATTCATCTTCTCGATACATCTCCTTGAGGTGCTAAAACCCTAAGGTCTCCACTTGGAATTCCTGTACAATCAAACTCCTCCTGCTCAAAGCATATGCAACATTGTTAGCAGTTCCAACAATATGTTTAATAACAAAAGTAAAATTTTGCATAAATTCTACCCATTTTGCATGTTTCTGATTCAACTTTTCTTGCCTAGTAATAAATTGCAAAGCTTTATTATCAATGTACAAAACAAATTCTTTAGGAATTAGATAGTGTCTTCACTTCTTCAAATCTTGAATCATGGCATAAAATTATTTTTCATATGTGGAATACTTATGCTTGGTGTCATTCACCTTCTCACTGAAATAAGCAGCTGGCCTATTATCCTGACTCAAGACTACTCCAATAGCTAATTGTTACACATCAAATCACTCGTTGTAATGATGACTAGTGTCGTCATTACAAATGTCGCAAGTGTCGCATATTGGTCACAAGTGTCGCAAGTGTCGCAAACATTATATTGTTATCCTGCCTATGTTATCTCTCTAACGACATTATAAGGACACTTAAGACACCTCAAAGACTAGTTTTGAAGAAGAGAAATCAGTTCACAAGAAGTACAAGTATTTTTCCATGGAGAAATCCTCTTAAAAATGATTTTTAGAAGGCAACGCTCCCCTAGACACTGTCAAGGAGCACCAGCACTCCCTGACCTCCTTGGGGGGGGGGCGTTGCAATGCTATGTGCCCCATTTTGGGGGAGTGCTACCCTTCTTGAGCGAAATTTGGTTTGTTGAGATAATTTAGGGAAGAATCCCCTCAATCTATGAACGTGGTTGGATTCGAATCAGAGGTCAAGGCATGATCTTAGGGAAGATCCATAACTGAAGGAGAAGAATCCTCAACTTATTCCAAGGATCTCTCAAGTGGTTGGGCCTCTCAAAGCCTATACAAGGATGCCTTCTCATGGTGAAAACATATATGGATATTGAGAATTATACCTAACTTATGATCTCATAAGAAGGTATGGGGAATTGGAGAAGATAGAAAGCATCAAACTTATGATCTCATAAGTGAGATACCATTGAAGCATAATCAGTGTATATCACTTGAGCAAAGGCTGGACAAAGAGAGATGGAAGAAGTTGTTTCACCTTCATAAAAGGTCTGTAAGTACTCTTCATTTGTTCTCATTAATATACATATATGTTTGGCCTGTTTCTTTCAAGTTTGTGTTTGTTCCACATGAACTTGTCTCTAGTAGATAGATATGTTTTTGAGCTAATCACAGTATAATAGGAAGCTTGTTGTATCTTTGTTTGTTTTACAGGACTTATCGAGGAGCTTAGGATTGAAGCTTAACTTGGACTGTGCAAGGACAAACTCCATTAAAAAGGTACACTTTTCTTCTTCCTCTTCATACATTAGCTTAATTAGATCTAAAAGGATGTCAGTGATGAATGATAGCACCCTTTCTATATTGGTTTTATGAGTCTAGAGACCAAGAGGGAATCCACTTGTCCATAGGGGGATTCACCTGTAACAAAAATTGGCGACTCTATTGGAGAGGAAATTTGATTTTTTGATTCCTTTCCTAGGTATTTTTTGGCTTTTGCTAAATTTTCGATCTTATTCATACTTTGTCCTTCATTCTTATATGTGTTGATTAACCCTTCACTTC
Organism: Picea engelmannii; assembly: GCA_009831015.1. NCBI lineage: Eukaryota > Viridiplantae > Streptophyta > Pinopsida > Pinales > Pinaceae > Picea > Picea engelmannii. Next base: position 42,599 of record ML804368.1, read on the forward strand.
ATCCCATACACTTTGGATTTTTGAGTTTGCTTGAGTTTTTGGATTCTTGGGCATTTGTCTGAACTTTTATAGCCTAGCGCTCCCCTTCCCTTGCTACCAAAGTGCCAGCGCTCCCTGCCAAGCTTACATAGAGCATTGCAACACTCTGGTGCCCTTGACACTAGAGCGTTGCCCTATTTCTGTTAAAAATCTTACAGGAGTTTAGTCTCTGAATCCAATTTTTCCTGTTTGCACTTTCTCAGAGTTCTTACAACCTCAGTGTATCCTTTTTTGGATATCCAACGCCTTGATTTCTAAGAATCCATGATGCTTTGTTTGGGTTTATGACAACTCTTTCTTCTTTACTTCGAGTCACTCTTCTTCTTTCGAGATTTGGAGTTGATTTACTACTTTCTCCTTTATTTGATGATATGAAAGTTGTTGTAAGAAAACTCAGAGATCTATGTCACTGTTCCATTTGATCTTTGAGGCCATTTTACCAAGCAATTCCTAGTTGATTCATCATCCATTAACCTTCTTCTACCTTCACTAGAAAATTCACTAATTTTCAAGCATTCTGGGTGAGTTTTTGCATTGTTTTTGGCTATTTTTTTGAGTTTATGGGAGCATCAACTACCCCCTGTAGGCCATACCAGAGTGTCAGATCTCCCCTATAGTTTTTTGGGGAGCGTTGAAACACTCTTTGCACCCTTATGGGGGAGCACTAGTCTTTTTTTTGAGATTTTTTGCCTTCTTTTACTCAGTTTTTTTAGCCAGTTTTGTGGAAGTCTTTACCCAGTCTTTGTGGATGGTTTGTGAAGTTATTTAGTTTTTTTATTTGATTCTTATTACCCCTCTTGTCTTCATTGGATCTTGAAACCTCTTTCATAAATGTGAAATTTCCTTTCTAGCTACTTGTTTTGTCGAGGCAATTTGGGTATTTTCTCTTTCTCCCCGTCTTTTCTTGGGTTCTTCTCTGCATCTTCTTGTACTCCTTGAATGATTTTTGGTGGGAAAATACTTTATTGAGTTCTTGTTAGAACAAGATTCTAATTGTTTTCTTTCAGTTCTCATTTTTTTGACTGCATTCTTGCTTTTGGGTCGTGAAACTAGGTTGTATTTGAAGTAGCGAAATTGCATGTTTTTTGACATTTAGGGACATTGTGCATCTGAAATGATGAATGTTTTCTCCTTCTCGTAGCATATCTTTCATAGAAATGAAAATATTTCATTTTCATATCTTTGCATAACTTTCGAGTCGGTCAAAACACCAATTGTCCATGCCATTTTCCTTTTGAGTAACAACCTTAAAAATCAAGCGCTAAACTAAAAATTGATTAGACATTTTTTCATTTTCTGGTAGCAAACCTACATTAGATTAGTTGTAGGGATTTGGAATAGGTGTGAAAGATAACTTTCTAAACCTGCAAACAAACATATGATCTTGTGTTAGGGAGCGGTGAAATTCAATTGCTACATTTTGTCCTAGGAAGCCCTTCTCACACAAGGGTCAATCATGAAGTCGCATTAACACTAGCAGAGTTACTCACCTTGTTTTTTTGGTATTGGTGTAGAGATTGCGCGTATTATGGGGGTCACTTGAATTTATACCCACAATGATGAGTGGAAGCCTTTCAAGTTGATTTTGGGCTAGATAACCTGCCCTTGCGCATGGATCGGACTGTCGATTGTTTCCCCATGCATCACTGTTGTAGTTGGTAACTTTAGTGGCCTATCTCTTTAAGGTCTTTACACAAGGTGACCATGGAGGGGAAAGTATTCACGGTACCTAGAATCGACATTGGTCAAACTCACTTGGGCTCCTTGGAGGGTATACCCATGATTATGTGTGGGAGCTTGCACCAAGGTGTAAGTCCATTAAGCAGGTCGTCAATGTAACTTTTCCACCCACTCTATCTCAGCCCCTTCTTACTTTGTTCCCGCGACGTTGGATTTCATCACCAGCTAGTGTGCTCATTGTGAGAAGGTTTTGTTTGTTTTCTTTCTTACTAGATTTTTAGTGTGTGTTGTTTTTTCTCCCTAGCAGAATCTAGGTTGGACCTTTATTTTTATGGCGTCAGTTCCCGGAATGACCAATGAAGGAACCCCTTTTCCAGGGGAACCCTTTTTTTTTCCTTATTATGGAAACGTTGGTCCTCCTTACATCGCTACTTTGAGCCTTTCAGGTATCACAATTGGGTTACTGGTATGGTTCTTTTCCACTCTGGTTTTCTCGAATATAGGTGCTTCAAGTGTAAGCACACCGCCCACACATCAACCTCATGTCTACCTTTCTCCTTCTTCGTCCATCAGGTTTCCTTCCATTTCTTCTTCTTCACCTAGTGAAAGCTCTAAAGCGAGTAGCCAAATTGATAAGAAGAAGAAGAAATGAAAAGAGAAGAAGAAGAAATGGAAAGAGAAGAAGAAGAACCAGAAAGGGACCAAGCCTCAAACTACATCAAATGTTGGATCAAATCAATCAGCTACTATTAATATTATTGGGAGTGTTGATAAGGTCGATAATATTAAAACAAAGAATCTGAAACCTAAATTCCCTTGCAGTCTTTGTAAGGGTGACCAATTTCTGAGGGATTTCCCTGTTATTCCCAAGGTCTTAGAAATGTGGTCTTCCACATCATTGGGCCATACTAGACATGCTTATGATACCCTATCAACTAGTGACATTAAGGTTGGTAAGAATAAGACAACTGTCAAATTTCCTTTCATGTTATGCGAAGGTGATCATTATTCTCACTTTTGTCCTCGTATGGACGAGGCTTCTTCTCTTTTGGAAAAGCTTCAACTTCCAAAAGGTTATCGTAATATTTCCCCCAACCCATCGTTAGTTGATGGAATGGTCAATCTGGTTCCATTCCCGGTCAATCCGGTTGATCATGTGGTCAATCTAGTTTCATCCTCGGTTGAATCACTAACCAAAGTAGCTAATCCAATTCCTTCATTGATAAACCCCACTTTTCATCAGAAAATTGAAACCCAAGTGACTGATCCAGTCCCTTCCTCGGTCAGTCTGGCCCTTCATCCGAAGAGTGCCAAAGTGGTTGCTCCAGTTAGATCATCAGTCAATCCCACTCCTCCTTTGAAGAGTGCCATAGTGGTCGATCTGGTTCCACCATCGGTCAATCCTACTCTCCCTCTAGAGAGTAAACCTGATACTTCCCACATTTTTCTCGTTGATACAAAATCTACCGTGCCGGGGGGATTTCCTCCTTCTCCTGTGAAAACCCCTCCAAGTAATGAGGCCATCCTTTTTTATTGGGGTGTGCTAACTGGACCTTGTCTTCCCTCTCACATTCCTTCTAAGATTACAGTACAGGTTTGTGGTCGGGTCATTCCTTAGACACTGATAGATGAAGGTTCGTCCATTAGTGTTTTGTCCTCTATTGCTTGGCAAGATTTGGGTTATCCTAAGCTTGTGCCAGTTACCAAGACTCTATTCACTTTCAACAGAAGAACCAGTCACCCTTTAGGGATCCTTCCTCGGTTTCCCATAACTTTGGGAGGGAAAATTGTCTTCATTGATGTTATGGTAGTCCAGGACCCCTTGGATTTCGATTTACTCCTTGGGTGAGATTATGTCTATGCCATGAAATCTATTGTGTCCACTCTTTTTCATGTGATATATTTCCCGCACGATGGAAGAATGGTGACTATTGATCAACTTTCATTTGTTGGCCCTAACTTGACCATCAACCCAATGACCTCCCTAAATAGTTCTTATATGCAGTCAGTATCACCCCTACCACAGGACAATTATGTGGCGTTATCTCCCATGCCTTCAGCTTTCGATGAATATGAGCCTCTCACTGTAAGCTTGGCCTTTTGTGAATTAGATCCGGTAGTTGACATGGTGATCTCTTCGATAAGGATATTGGAGCCTGAACTCCTTACCCCTAACGAGACCCTCGACATGTGTTCCTTCCGGAGCATTCTTCTTCCATCCAGTGAAGATATCTTGGAAGCCATGACCGAGTTTTTCCCCTTGACATGTACTCCTTCCAAAGCATTTTCCTCTTGGAAGCCATGATCAAGGAGAAGTCACGAGCATAGTTTCTCTTCTCTGTGGAAACCTCGTTAAAAAATGAAACAAAGGCCATGAGCACAGTTTTTCTCTCTGTTGCAAGCTCGTTAAAAAATGAAACAAAAAATCTGGGGATTGAACCTTGATCCTTGAGCATAGTTATTTTCTTTTGTCAATTTCATTAAAAAATGAAACAATTAACTCTCCTATCGGGTCGATTCTTTCACTAGATATCGTAGATGTCATGTCGATTCTTTCAGTCTCATATTTGAACCTTCATTTCATCCACCTGTATCCTTTTCTCCATCTAGTACAGAAATTGGTGACAACCTCAAAGTCGGTGAATGAATTGAATATTTGGGGGGCATGTCTCCAGCCTTTGATGATGATTTTGGAGTTAAGCCACTAGCTTTCAAGATGGGGGCAGAGTATCGAGCTTAGTCTTTGTTATTCCTCATGCTTGCAAAAAACATGAGAATGTAACTGAGTATACTTTTATCACTTTTTCGAACTCGTAAAGGTTGCACGAAAAAGGAACCCCTTGGAGTCATCTTTAAGCTCTTTTTAGACTCTCTAAACATGAAAACATTGTTGAGTGATATTGCTTCCTTTCCCACTCGTTAAAAGGTTTGAAAGTGCATCTTTCGAGTGATAATTTATCTCTTTTTCAGCCTCGTGAGACTAATATTACGAAAAAGGACAACATTGGAGTTGTCTTTAAGTCATTTTCAGTCTCTCTAAATATGAAAAACAACCGAGTTTACCTTCTCTGGAATCATTAAACAATCATACATTGAAGGGCCCATATGGGATCAAACCCTTACTTCTTCCAGTTCATTAAATAGGAAGAGGAACTTACCGAAGGTGAGTTATATCTATCATATGTTACCCTCCTCGAGCTCGTTAAACCAAAAAGAGGTACTCGTCTATCTGGATGGGGGAAAAATTGAAAGAAGCAAGCCAAGAAGTTTTTGAGAACTTTACTAGTAACCTTACAGTTGCCCTTGAACACAACATTTTATCTTTGCATGCATTTCAATATGTTGAACCTCTGCACTGAACCAATCCTTTGAGTTTCTTCACTCCTTTGGATCACCCGACGAAATTCACAGTATCCACTGCATTATCAAGTTTTGGTCCATGTCAAGTTTCTGTTGTCATGCCTCAGTGTTCAAGGGAAGTATCTGCCTCAAGAGTCAACCATCACAAATTCATGTTTCAATACCTGTGTCATTCCATGTTCATTTTATCCACCAATTACATCTTTGTGTCAGTTTCATATCGTTGATGGGGGATACATCAAGGCCCTCCTTCGACGAGTCTATTCCTATCGACTTCAGCACATTATCTAGGAGCTAGACTTAGAAACCAGTCAATACCTTGGGACATCCATGCCTCAATGGCAGGCCTCCTCACTTTTGACGGTGGGTTTACATCATTGACCCCTGATCGAGTGATTCCACGGATGTTCGACTTCAGCTCATCCATTCACATTCATTGGAATCTACTAGAGTACCTTGGGAATCATTGACATCAATGGTGATTTCCCTTGCACTTGTTAGTGGTTTACCTCATTGAACAGAAATCAAGTGGTTTATGCCATGTTTGACATCAGGACATCTATTCACATGGTTAGATTCATACTACATTAAGATCGGTAAGAATACCTTGGGTTGAGTCATCAATATTATATGAACTTTGCCCAGGTTGCGACGGAGTTTCTTTGAACATTGACACATACAATATAACATAAATCCACTTTGTATTGGTTGTGGCTATGTCTTGTTGTCTCATATATCCACTGTGTATTCCTCATGGCTAGGATTAGTTCAGGTCATAGAATTATATATCCGCATTGTATCTTCAATGGCTATACCTTTTTGTCAATGTAATTATGGATCCGCAGTGTATTCTATGGCGGCCATACCTTAAAAGTCTTTATCACTCAATCATAAGTATGCATGCCTTGGGTTTGAAACATGTCATAATATTTGTTTGATGGTTGTGTGTATATTTTTCCAGCCTCTCTAAGTCCATAACCTTTCTCGAAAAAGTCTACAAAGTACTTCATTCATCATCGTCTTCTATCTTCACACTTTGGGGGGCAATCTGTTACACATCAAAATCACTTGTTGCAATGATGGCTAGTGTCGTCATTACAAATGTTGCAAGTGTTTCATATTGGTCACAAGTGTCACAAACATCATATTTTTATCCTACCTATGTCATCTCTCTAACAACATCATAAGGACACTTAAGACACCTCAAAGACTAGTTTTGAAGAAGAGAAATTAGTTGACAAGGAGTACAAGTCTTTTGTCATGGAAAAAGCCTCTTAAAAATGATTTTTGGAAAGAGGTTCTCCCCTATACACTATCAAGGAGTTCCAGTGCTCCCTGACCTCCTTGAGGGAGGGGGCGTTGCAATTCTCTGTGCCCCATTTTGGGGGAGTGCTACCCTTCCTGAGTGAAATTTGGTTTGTTGAGATAATTGAGGGAAGAATCCCCTCAATCTCTGAAGTTGGTTGGATTCGAATCAGAGTTCAAGGATTGATCTTAGGGAAGATCCACAAATGAAGGAAAAGAATACTCAACTTATCTCGAGGATATCTCAAGTGGTTGGGCCTCTCAAAGACTATATAAGGAGGCCTTCTCATGGTGAAAACATATATGGATATTGAGAATTATACCTAACTTATGATCTCATAAGAAGGCATGGGGAATTGGAGAATATAGAAAGCATCAAACTTATGATCTCATAAGTGAGATATCATTGAAGTATAATCAGTGTAGATTACTTGAGCAAAGGTTGGACAAAGAGAGTTGGAAGAAGTTGTGTCACCTTCATTAAAGGTCTGTAAGTCTAAGTACTCTTCATTTTTTCTCATTAATATACATATATGCGTGGCATGTTTCTTTCAAGTTTGTGTTTGTTACACATGAACTTGTCTCTAGTAGATAGTTGTTTTTAGCTAATCACAGTAGAATAGGAAGCTTGTTGTATTTTTTTTTGTTATATAGGACTTATCGAGGAGCTTAGGATTGAAGCTCAACTTGGATTGTGCAAGGACAAACGCCATTACAAAGGTACACTTTTCTTCTTCCTCTTCATACATTATCTTAATTAGATATAAAAGGATGTCAGTGACCAATGATAGCACCCTTTATGTCTTGGTTTTAGGATTCTAGAAACCAAGAGGGAACCCACTTGTCTGCAAGGGGATTCACCTATAACACTAATCCACTTGCATCACACCTCACTTGAAATGTCTTTCCAAAATCTGGTAAGATCAGAATTGGTTGTTCTATGATCTTCTCCTTCAACACTTTGAAACTCTTTTCAGCTTCCTCTATCCATTTAAAAGACTTGTGTTTCTTCTTCACAGTTTCTGGCATGGGTGCACATATACCACTGAAATTTATGATAAAATTTCTATAAAAACTTGCTAACCCATGAAAGCTTCTTACCTCGAATATGTTGCTTGGAGATGGCCATTCTCTAATTTCTCTCACCTTTTCTAGATCCATCTTCAATTCATTTGAAGAGATCACAAAACCCAATTATATGAGTTATGTCTTCATAAAATACATTTTCTTCAGATTTATTAGCAATTTTTCCTACTGCAACTTTTCCATCACTGTTGTCAGATGTCTTAAGTGTTCTCTCTTTGTCTTACTGAAGATTAGTATGTCATCCATATATACTATGAAAATTTTTCCTATGAATTCATTCAATACTTCACTCATCAACCTCATAAATGTGTTTGGTGCATTTGTCAACCAAATGGCATGACCAACCATTCAAACAATCCTTCATTTGTCTTGAATGATGTTTTCCATTCATCCCCCTCTCTCATTCTTATTTGATGATATCCACTCTTCAAGTATTTCTTGGAAAAATATCTTTCTCCACTCAAACAATCCATCAAATCATCCATCCTCGGTAAAGGAAATCTGTACCTAATGGTTATCTTGTTGATGGCTCTGGAATCTGTACACATTCTCCATCCTCCATCTTTCTTTGGACTTAACATCGTTGGTACTGCACATGGGCTTAGGCTTTCCCTGACTAAACCTTTATCCAACAACTCTTGGACTTGAATTTTGACTTCCTCATTCTCTCTAGGTGTCAACCTATAATTTTCTTTGTTTGGTAAACTAGCTCCTAGAATAAGGTCAATTTGATGGCTTATACTCCTAATGGGTGTCAATGAGTGAGGTAACTCATCTACTACTATGTCAGCAAAGTTTTCTAACAGTTCTTGGATTTCTTCAAGCAAATCTTCCACAAAAGTATTCGTAAGGATAACTCTAGGCTTCCTCACTACAACAAATTGCATTTCTTTCTCCATCTTGACTTCATTCAAGAGTTCCTTCCCACTCATGAGAAATATGCTTGAACTAGATTCCCTTGTTTTCTCTTTGTCTTCTATGGGTAACAACATATGTGTTCTACCACTATTTTCTAGGTTATAAGTATTCTTTCTTCCATCATGAATAACTTTTCGGTCAAACTGCCATGGTCTCCCCAATAAAATATGACAGCCATCCATAGGAATAACATCACATAATATTTCATCCCTATAACCTCTTATTTTAAATTCAACTTGGCATTGTTGACTTACCATTACTTGATGTCCTTTTTGCAACCATGATACCTTGTATGGGTTTGGATGTGCAGTTGTCTTCAACTCTAGCTTCTCCACCATCTTTGTGGATACTAGATTGTCAGTGATCCCACTGTCTATGATCACCTTGCAAACTGTGTCTTTCATCTTGCAAGCAGTTTTGAACAGTATTGTTCGTTGAACTGGTTCCTCTACATCCTTCTCTAGTTTAAGAAGAATTTTCCTCATCATGAGGTTCTTTCCTCCTTCTGCTGCTTTTGCTTCCACATACTTTTGTGCTTCAACAACGTGTGCTTCACCTCCTCCTTCTTTCTTTCTCTTGGGACATTCCCAAGACTTGTGTCCTTGTTTTCCACAGGTATAACATTTAACTATGCCTCCTTTGGCTCTTTCGTATCCTCTAGAAAATGAACTTCTTCCTCCGTGTTGTCCTTCTTTAGAACTTCCACCCTTCTCATGGTGACTATGTTATTTGTCAGCTTCATGCTTCAGCTTCTGGAACTTCTCTCTGTTGGTTCCTTTACCTCTGCTTGAAATTCCTCCTCTTCTTAGTTGGCTTTGTTTCCTGGCCAATTTCTCTTCATATTTCAAGCTTGCTTGATAAGAATCCTCGCCTTTACTGACAAACATCATGTTGATATCCTCTTGTATTTCACATCTCATCCCATTAATGTATTTGGTTGTCTTTTCATATTCATTCTCTTTCTTTCCGGCATTGATGTTTAGTCTGTAAAATTACTTAGTGTACTCCTTCACTAATAAGCTCTTATGTCTCAGGTTCTGCAATCTCCTGAACATATTGATTTGATAGTTCTTTGGGATAAATTTGGCTTTCATCTTAGCTACCATCCTATCCCATCTTTTAATTTTATGCTTACCATTGCACCTGCGTTCGACTTGTAGTTCATCCCACCATAGTGTTGCATGACCCTTTAGTCTTCTCATTGCATGATTCACCATCTTGTCTTCTTCGACATCTTCATAATCAAAGTATTTGTCCATAACACATACCCAATATAACAATTCTTCAACTTCTAAATTTCCTTCATACATTTGTACCTCTATCCTTGCTCTAGCTCCTATCTTTGAAACAGATTTTATTAAGCGATCTTGTGCAGCATCATCTGCTACATTTTCTTCGACTTCTTCTTCTTTGCTCTCAACTTCACTGATATCTCCAGTGTCTGGTGCTCTTCTCTGCGTTGTTTCCATGGTGTCTAGTCTCATTCGAAGTCACCTCATTTCTTCTTTCATTTCTGCATTCGTTCTACGCTTTCTGGGTGGCATGATTCCACTGTGTCACCTACAAAAAAAAAAAAAAAAAATCTCGATACCACAAATGCTATCAATTCGTCTCCTTTCTCCTTTGTCTATTGTCTACAAACAAACTCAATATCATCTATGATACCACCTGATGCAGCCCCCCTACTCCCTCATAGGGCTGCGTGACCTCCCAATCAAGGATCTTTGATTCTCAAGTTGAATGACTCTCTGAAACCTCAATTGTCTTGTTTTGTGACTACACATAGGCCCTTTCGACTTGTTGGTGTAGGTTTAAATGGAACCCGTGGCCTTCCCTTTCACTTTCCTCCAAAATATTAGAGTGTTGGGCATTATCTCCTTTCCAGATAAGCCCTCTCGTAATATGGCCTTGGGAAATGACCACGCAATTGTGGGTGCAGTCACAAGTAGTTTGAATTCAAACTACTTTTGGGCCCACAATTCTCCTCCAAAATCCATGTGTCCTCTTGAAGACACCACGGTTTGGATTGCGGCCCACCCTCAATTTTTAAACTCCATGCAACTCATGTCTCTACAATGCTACGGGATCGTCGATCTTGTGATCTTGATGATACTTTCTGAACTAATGGTTCAGATATGCTTCTTCCAAATCCACGAGCCAAATCTGTCCCTTCGAGATCAATGGATATGATCTCTTCGCAATTATGGACTTCGAGGTTTTGAAATATCAAACCCAGTTGTCTTATGTACTTCAATCCTCTGGAGCTGACAATATGTAGACACCTGTCCCGTGAAATCAACGATGTTGATCACTTAGGAACTCCGGATTCCGGAGTTCTCAAACTTCAACCCTTTCCTTCCTTGGTTGTATCTGAAGACTCTAATCCACTAACGCATGTCCTCTTCGGATCAATGACTATGATCCCTTTGCATATCTGGACTTCAGGATTTTCAACTCTCAACTTTTCTCTCCTCGTGAAGTATGAGGATTTATGTCGTGTTTCCTCTTGATCTAATGATCAAGGATTTCTTCGAGACTTTACCCGAAGTGCATGGATCTATGCCATGTCTCTCCTAGATCTGACAGTTCTGAATCACTTCGGGTCTTAGGCAGTCTCATTTCTCAATTGAAACTCCTCAACAACTTTACCTGGAGCTCGCGATCTGTTGAAAAATGTCCACTTATAGATCGACGGCTCTCAGATCTCTGACTCTTCAAGCTTCAGGTGTTTCAACACTTTGACCTTTTCCTTCCTCTGGATATTTCAACTTGTCGACATGTGTCCTCCTGGATCCAATGGTCTAGATTCTCTCCAGCTCTTTGGATCTTCGTGCTTCGAAAATCTCAAGTTTCAAACTTGCCTCCTCCCAGACTCATGGTATCTAATGGCTCAGATCCACTCTGGAAATATGATGCTTGAATTTTACCTTGAACAATCTGACGGTTCATATATGTTCCTACAATCCAATGACTGAGATTCTACTTCGGGTTTCCGGCTCTTGGGGCTTCGGAAATCTCAGTTCTCAACCCTTGGTGAATTCTCTCTTTTGAGTGTGCGAAGCGTTAAGTCTCATGCACCTTACTCTGATTAGATGGTTGTTGATCCATTGCACTGTGATCCAACAACCATTGTCCCTCCTCCTCCTGATCTTTTGATTCTCTCTGACTTAGAATATTTTCTAAGTGTTCAAAGGTTTTGAACCTTTCCTCCTCCTGCGACTCTGACTCTTGGATCTCGTCAACACTGGTGAAAGTGCTATCCCTTCTGATCTTTGTCCTTAAGAGGATTTTGATTTCCCACATGCACCTTGTGTTATCGATATTTTGATAACTCAGTTCGAAGGATTTCTTGAAAAAAAATTCTTCTCGCCCACCTAGCATTTCTCTGTTTTGGGTTCTTCGATGCTTGGTTGTTCTTTGACGCTGTGCACACCTTGCACCTAGTCTAAGTTCCCTTTTTTTCTCTCATAAATTCTCTGAGTCACTCCAAGACTTAATCGACGCACTCTTTATGTTCGAGATGCACACCTTGCATACAAGTGTTAGAAGAGAAACAATTGAAACTCATCCAATTTCATCACGAACTCATACAGTCAACCCCTCGAACAATCATACATGAACGAAAATGAAAATAATCATACACACAAAATATCACATTCATTCAATCACACGTTAAATGAACACAGTCCAAGGATTTGGGACAATTTTGTTTGTTCTATTTATTCATGAAAAACAAATTACATAGTATTTCTTTTACTCTACTATGTTCTACTGATCTCTCTGATCTCTATATCCTTCTCTCTATTCTGTCTATATTATTACAATGCAACAATGAAAACTATCTAAGGATTGGCTCCACAATCTCTCATCGTCCTGTCTGCAACCTATCCTATCAAACTCTTAGTGGTTACCTACTTTTTCCTATTACAATAACTAACAGTTATTGCTAGATAAGAGTCAACACTCAATATCTGCAACCCCTAACAGTCCTTCACAACTTTACAAACACGGCATATTTTAAAATGTTTCTTTCAAAAATATCTCAACAACTCAATTTAATTATGAGTTAATTTCTGATTTGAAACTCTGTCATGCTAAGATGTCGTTCATGTGCCTTCACGCTTGTATTTTGACTTTGAAGGCAATGCTCATGCATCACTTATGGAACGAAACATTGAGTAATTTAAATATGAACATAGTTCCATTCTCTCTTAAATACTCTATTTTGTAAGAACAATGAATATTTTAAGAAAAATAAATTGAAAATAAACAGATGATTCCAAGGCCCTAGCTAATTCCACAATATCTCCCAGGGAATTCTCCTCCATAGAATAAATCAATATAGCTATCTAAAATATAAAAACATAGGTGACAAAAGGATGGAAACTGCAAACCAAATTTCTTTTAGGCAACCAAATTACCTAAAAAGGGATCAATTTACCGAGTCCAATACTTAGCCTTCAAAGTGAATTAATTAGCCTTCAAAGTGAATTAATTGATAAGAGGATAAGAGGAAAACTATGGAAAATAATAATGAGAAAGTACCACACAAAAACTTATTGTTTGTATTCACTTTGAGGAAGAAATGGGTTGTGCTAACCTTTAAGACTATCTAGTAGGTCAACCTCTAGTGATCCAAGCTACCATGTGCTCTAATATTAAAGGGGATTTCCATATCATAGCCATCTCTTCCTTCTATGGAAATATGTCTAGTAAAAACTGGCCAAAAATAATTTATTTTAATATTTCAATCTTCCAATAAAATTTCCAATTATAAGCTCCTATTTAAATTATCCATAGATGCTAATGTAGCTTGTAACTTCCCAAGATATCGTTGTCCTCAAAGATAATTGTTTCTGCATGAAAAAATATATGGCTTATAAAACCACTTTTTAAATTGCAAATATTTTTATTTGGTGAAGCATTCATTGGTCTCTCAATTTAAACTCAATACTCATCTTTTCAATCCCTTACATATCATACCCCATGTGTTTAATTCCTAAACATTTACATACAATGGGATCTTATTCTTTACAATGCATTTTCTAATAAGAAAGATTTGAAAAATATATTCATTAAGACATAGGTATATATAGTGTTGTTTTTCTTCATATGAGATATATTCAATATATTATTACAATGATGAGTGTTCCATATATAGGGAACGTATGGTGACCATCCATGAAAGTATGTGTCCCTTGAATAATCAGTAACTATTTATTATTATCATTTACTTATTATATATGATATTTAATAATCAATAATTATATTATTAATTATTATTCTAAAAGAATATCTTCCCGATTTTGTCCAAACGTCAACACTCTCTCTCAATGAGGGAGACATTCTGCATCATGCCAAGCTTGTCTCTAAAGTATACAAACTTCACCCTAGACTCATGACACTTGTATGTTAGTCTTGGGAGATGTCTCTCTCCCACCTGAACCAAGAAGAAACTCCTTCTACGACTCTCCCTTTTGATCCAATTGACTCAATATGAGATGAGGATCACTGTAGGTCATCATGTAATAGTATATAGCATCTTGAGTCTTTATCATTCCTTGTCAAATCACCATGACTAGGACAAATACCACACCAATATCTTTCACCACAAGTACACACATGTGAGTGAGTGTTATACTGATGCTAACTGACATGTGGAAATCACTTCAAGCACCTCAATTCCATATTATTCCTTTTCATTATCAAGGAAGGACTACGTCTAGGCCCATTTACCACAAGTGCACATTTATGAGAAGTTCCTCCCAATCATATCTCCCTTGGTCTGCAGCCCAATCTAGGAGAAGTTCCTCCCAATGTTGAAACATCAAAAATCCCTCTTAGCTAGGGAGGTATCTTTCCATAGTAGTACACAACTATTGTCCAAAGACACACAGTATCTGCTAGTGGTACACAACCACCATAGTGGAAAAATTTTTGTCACACATGACACTCCCATGTGGACTTCTAGATGCTACACCCTTTAGAAACACTAGGGTCAAATCCCATAGTGTGTGACGTCAAGGTTCAACTCCCTTGACATGTTCTCATGTGCTCTCCACATGGGATTTTGGGATATAGCCCAAATGCACTTATCCCTTGTCGAATAAGTGTCCTCACATATCAACTCAAATCAATTCACAAATGAGTACGATCTGGAGAATGTTTGTCACACATGGCACTCCCATGTGGACTTCTAGAGGCTAAACCCTCTAGAAACACTAGGGTCACCCTTGACATGTCCTCATGTGCTCTCCACATGGGACATTGGGATATAATCCTAAACGCACTTATCCCTTCTCGGATAAGTGTCATCACATATCAACACAACTTAGTCACAGAGGAGTATGATCTGGAGAATGTCTCGGGAAGCTGCAAACATCAACACTCCCTCTCAGCAAGGGAGGTATTCTCTGCCACACCAAGTATGTCACGAAAGTACTTGAACTTCATCCTGGTTTGGTAAGAACATCAACAACCTACTCATATGTATGAAGGTACAACACCAATACTTCCTTCCTCTGCACCATGTCTCGGATGTAATGGTACTTGATCTCAATGTGGTTCGATTTGTCATGAAACACTAGATTCTATGAGATCTTCACACAACTTTGGTTACCATAATGAATAATGGTGGAATCCAGCACATGTTCGGATAAATTTGCAAGGAGATTTCGAAGCCACACTAATTCATGGACTGACATACTTAATGCAATGTACTCTGATTGTGTTGTGCTCAAAGCCACATAAGTCTGTTTCCTGCTACACCGGGAAACCATGGAAGATCTCAAAGTGAAGAAACACCCAAAGGTGCTCTTTCTGTCCACTATGCTCCCTACCCAATCATATTCAATATATTCTTTCCATATCATATCAATAATGGAATTTTATCTTAGACCATGTCCAAATGTGCTTCGTAGGTATCTCAACACATGCTTCGCAACAATCTAGTGTGTCTATCTCGGCCGACTCATAAACTGGATAAGTGCACTCACTGCATAGAAAATATTTGTTCTGGTGTTAACCAAATACATCAATGATCCAATCAGTTGTCTATACAGATTCGAATCAATTTCATCGGAATCGAAAAAGGACACACAAGTAGTTTCTTCAGATTCGTCACCATTTGTGTAGCCACAGGCTTCAATTTCAACATCCCAAACTTCTTCAATATCTCAACTGTGTACTTCCACTGACTCATGAAGATCTCATCAATTCCTTGCCACACCTCTAGTCCCAATAAGTAGTTCATCATACCAAGGTCCTTCATCTCAAACTTAGAGGCCAACACATACTTGCATTCAACAATAAGGCTCTTTGTATTGATGAGGAATAAATCATCAACGTAGAGGACCAAAATCAAGGACTCGCCATTAATAGTATTGTAGTATAGGTTGGGATCGATAACACTTTTATTGAATCCTTAACTCATCAGATGTCCATAAATCCTTGCATACCAAGTTCAAGTTGCATTCTTGAGTCCATACAAGGCCTTCTTCAACCTGCATGAGACTCCTTCTCATGTATCATGAAATCATATGGTTGCTCATTGTATACTTCTTCCTCAATCTCTCCATTGAGAAAGGTTGTCATCACATCCATCTGATGTACTCTCCAACCCATGGATGTTGCAAGGGAAATTATCATCTGGATAGAAGATTATTGAGAAACAAGAGTAAATGTCTCCTCATGAAATGTTTAGGAATTAGAAACAGTTTTTGGTTTATAATGAGATCAAATATAAAACACAATTGAGGTAAAAGTGTTTGAAAACATAAGTATCCCAATATAGGATGAACACCTTTAGTAACCACTCACACAACTAGATCAGAGATCAATGCACCAATATTTTTACATGGTAAAACCCCTGTGGGGAAACATCCACGGCTCCAACCAACATGGCCACTTGAGGCAATTTTTTAATGAAAAATAAAAATATTGCATGCGAGTTTCTCACCATTGATCATTATCAAATGACCCTCCATGCTCTTTAAATAGAGATCATGGAACAATCGGGTTTTAATCCACAGATCAATGTAGTTGTTAAGATCGAGGAGAATATGTGTCGCCATATCACTCTATGTCAGGAACATATTGTAACTGTCGGATTACAAATGCATACTAAAGAAACACATTAAGAAACACACTTTAACCTAACAACACATTAAAACAAGTTGATCTTAACTAAATCCTAAGTGTTTAAATATCTTAACATTGGTATCTGAAAAAGAAGAAACCAAAATGGGAAAAGAATATGGTACAAATGTCGAAGATGGATCACAGGTCGAAGATGGAACAAACATCAAATTAGGCTCGTATGCGAAGATATTTTCATCAAATTTAACATCTCTTCTAATAATAATTTCATCGGAATGAGGTTGAAGAAGTCTGTAACCTTTGACATCTTCATAATATCCAACAAAAATACACTTCTCACTTTTAGGCTATAAATCTTTCATTTTCCCATCAGGAATGTAAACCCATGCTACACTACCAAATACACGGAAGTGGCTTACATATAGCTTAATTGTATTCTTATTCCATGCTTCTTATAGTGTTATATTTGTTAGATTCTTTGTGGGAGTGCAATTTACTATGTAATTTTCACAACTGATGGCTTACATGCAACAATGAAGACTTAATCCTTTAGATTGGATCATACAATCATGCATTTCCTTTATTGTTCATTTTTTCTTTCAGCAACACCATTATGTTGTGGTTTATATGCAACAGTATGTTGCATTTGAATGCCTTTTGCAGTGCAGTAACTTGTGAATTTATTGTTCACATATTCACCTCCATTATATATTCTTAACCTTTGAAGTTGATGTCCAAATTGTAGGCCAAAAACTTGTTAGAAAATTCACTCTTAAGTTTTAAGAATTGAACCCAAGTGCATATGGAGAAGTCATCAATGAAGGTTAAGAAATACTTGCACCCAAATAAAGAAGGAGAAGAAAGTGAACTACACAAATCACTATGAACAAGTTGTTGGAACATCAATTCATGATGGTTAATCACACTTATCTTGGAATCAAGCAGTCAGGCAATCAAACTACATCTAAAAACAGTCGATCGGGTGAATGACCAAATCTCTACATTAGTTGGTTAAGTAGTCGACATGTTTGTCGGCCGGATAGTCAGCCAACAGTCGAAGATAATCAGGTAGTGGATTGGCTAGCCCAACAATTGACTATGAGTTGGACACATGGATGGTTGGGTCAAGCATCCGTGTCAATCCAACTAGATAGTGCATAATTGATAGAGCCAACTCTAACAACCGATGGTTATATGTGGACAAGATCCTCCCAATTTCATGGAAGTTGGTTAGATCTTGGATCTATAAATAGAAGACCCCATGGGCCATTATAATCATAGCGATATCAATATCCAATATGCATTATGATGTTATGATCATAGTGTGTTGTGATTAAGTGTTGTAAAGGTGTCATTAGACACCACCTTTGTCTTTGAAATTTTATTCCCTCGTTGATTCTCTGTAGAATTTTTTTCATGTTTCGTAACAGGTTCCACCCTATTCCCCGACGTGGTATCAGAGTCAATGGTTTGAAACCTCCCATGTTATTCACAAACCTTGCTTAGTCGGATATATTGTGTGATTGAATATAGGCCAGTGGTTTGCCGAATGGAACTTTCTAAAACAAGATTGTTTATCTAGATATCGAAGATGGTTTCGAAGATTGATCCTGTAATTTTGAATGGATTAAATTATATAGTATGAGAACAAGACATGGAAACCCTACTGAAGAGTAAAGAACTCGCTCGGCTACGTGCATCCTCCTCCCTCCCCCCCTCAGTGTCCCTCTTACCCTCCCTCCCCTCCTCGCTGTAAGTTTTAAACCTGCGAAGTAAAGCAATTCATATATATATTCTTAAGCAATACAGAAATTAATCAATGGCTCATACACAGAATACACAGAGATCTTTACCGGAAACCCTCAACCGGGAAAACCTTTCTTTTTCATTATATCGAATTTCACCATTCGCCATACAATATATACAATGTTTTTTAGGTATTCCGTAGATACCAAAACCCTAATCCCTTAATCCGGGATTAATTTACAAATCAGCTAAAAATAGAAAAATCCGCTAAAAATAGAAAAAAGGGATCGTCAGACGCAGTCGTCGTATCTGACGCACCCACACACACACACATGAAAAGAATATAACACATACCCAACACTCGCCCCCTGCTCACCACCCCTCATCCCACCTCCCCTCTGGGGTCCTCCTCTTCCTCTCTGCTCTCCACCCACCCCTCATCCCACCTCCCCTCTGGGGTCCTCCTCTTCCTCTCTGCTCTCCACCCACCCCAATCCCTCTTGTGCCAAGTGTGAGGATTGAACAGAGCTCCTAAATATTCTGAGCACTATTAAAATAGACCTAGATCATATCGAAATTGAAACGCTCAACACACAGAATAGGGAAGCCAACTGCTAGAGAAGAGTGGATGCCCTGATGATTTTCCTTCAAGATCTTCGACGGACCATGGCTGAACGTGGAAAAGGAAAAGCACCGACGAAACAAGTTTTCGCAGGGCTGCGACTTGGACTAGATTTTTAATGTTTTATCGTGATTTCTATTTCTCGTCTCAACATCCTTATTATTGTTTCTTTTTTGTACACTATAACATTTATCGGCCCTGCGTGGCCTCATAGCATAGTTTACTTTCATTGGAATGACTCTGGCAATGGTGGTTTCCCAACTAGGCACCGTGACCATCCTAGTTTTTGGACAATTGGCACGGTGGTTTCCCTCATGGACACCGCAAACACGTGGCTAATTGCATCTTAGACAGCTGTATTTTTTTGACAAAAATTAATACAAAACCCTAATTTACAACAAAAAAAAAACAATAATTTTAAGAATATATATATATATATATATAGAGAGAGAGAGAGAGAGAGAGAGAGAGTAGAAACGAATAGTAAAAAATCTCTTAAATTGTAAGGGAAATAAAAAAAATATGAGAAAAACAAAACAAAACAAAACAAAATACTCACAAACAAGTCAAAATTCAAAAAAATATTAAAAACAAATCTAAAATTAAAAAAATATTCAAAAAAAGATAAAACTCCATAAACTAAAACTTTATAATAAA
>ML804368.1:64801-94428 GCA_009831015.1 Picea engelmannii
GATAAATATCCTTTTTATCCTTCATTTCGTTGTGCATGAATATGCCCTCGTTGATTGGGGTTGTGTTATTTCCAATGAATTCTCATTTCAATTGGGTGGTATGAAGAAGACCCGAAAAATTCTACATGACATTTTATCTTATTTTCTCCATAGCCTACTGCCATTTTTTTTAGGGATTACCAGGGAAAATAAGTTTCGACTTCAAGGTGGAGCCAACTTTTGATTGGTATACATCCTTATGGAGGCATAAGGATCAATATCATTTCTACCCGTTCCACAACAATTTTATCTCGGAATTTAAAAAATTAATCTTCGACCCTAACACGTCAAGAATGTGACTTGAGTCTTCTACCTTTGTCATAGAAAGGATTGTTTGAAACTATAGAGGATTTCAGCATTACAGGGTTATTTTCTTTTGAGGAGAAACCCTTTCTCCTCCCTTTCTATGTATCAGACAAACACTTTGTTATAGAATTTTGCAGGCAATACAAGTCCTCAACTCATTTCTTTAATGAGAAAAGTAAAAAGAATTCCATCCCATTTCCTTGGAAATTCAGAGAAGTTGTTGTAAAGAACATCTCCCATTTAAATGAATTTGCAGGTCAATTTGACCAACTCATCCTGAATGAAGTTTAATGCATTGAGGTTTTTGACCCTAATGATTTATTTACTGCACATATGTCCCTATTGGGATATTCTTCTTATTTTACTAAGATTGAATGATTTAAAGAAGGAGGAGGGGATAATTTAAACCTTCTCAAGACCTCAATAATTGAATATCTTAATGATCTGGAAGAATTAGCCATCACTAACGAGTGCTATCAATAACAAG
Organism: Picea engelmannii; assembly: GCA_009831015.1. NCBI lineage: Eukaryota > Viridiplantae > Streptophyta > Pinopsida > Pinales > Pinaceae > Picea > Picea engelmannii. The sequence goes on from ML804368.1 coordinate 65,634, forward strand.
GAAAATAAGTAACAAACAAAACCCACAATTCCCCTATTGTATTTGAAATAAGTACCCTAGAAAGATCAAAACCAAGGAGTAGTGGTTTAGAAACAAGGAAAATACATGCTGAAAACTTAGATGATGGCGGTGACAAGGACCCAACAAAGAAAAATCTTGAAAAATCTCATGTTGTACATACCTTTGCTAAAAGAAAAAGAGAGACCCAAAAAATGGGACAAGAAATACCCAAAATTCAAGAAAGTCCTCGGGCAATGGATGTAGATGTGATTATAGAGGAACCCAACTCATCTAAACAACAACTTCTAAAATCCCAAGAAACTATTGAAGCGATGGTCTCTCAAGAACCTGAAATATTTGAAGAGGAGTATGTAGCACTTCACCACATGGCCTACAATAGAAATTCTAAAAAAAAAAAATTGAAAAAGTAAACATGAAAAACAAGAAAATGTATGAGAAATGGAAATTGGAAATTGATTTCCATGGGGTTTCACCTTCAAAGATTCTATAGTTTCATGAAGAAACTGGAGAAGCATTGAAGGAATATGTCTGTAACACAGAAAAGGAAAGTTTAACTTTAAAGGAAAAATTAAAGGAATTAGAAGAAGCTCTGATTCCAAGACCATTATTTGTTGAGCCATTGAACACAATTCAACCAACACTTACCTTAGAGGATATTCCAGAAAGCAACAACAAGTGGAAAGGTTCATCTAGTTTGTTGTTAGAAATAAGAAAGTATGTTGGAGATGGAATAAAAAAAGGAATATATTTAATCCAATAAATCTAGAAGCTTACACAAATCTCTACCAGCTTTTCAACAGGGATTATGCACTTCAAGGAATATCTCCAAAAGGATCTAGAAAACAACGAAGGTTTTTACAAGGAGGTTGTGGGAACATTCTTGACGAAAGTTTCAAGTTTAAGTGATTCCCATAGAAGAGAACATAACCTTATATCTACTACCATAATGAAACAAATTAGTGTCTGTTGGTTGAAAACAATCAAAATTTTAAGAGAAATGTTGAGTGAACTGGATGTTGCAAAACGTAAAAGAGGTGATATTTTCTTAAAGCTTGTTGATCTCACAAGCTTTGTGCAAGCTCTAATTCCAAGACCATTATTTGTTGAGCCATTGAACATAATTCAACCAACACTTACCTTAGAGGATATTCTAGAAAGAAGCAACAAGTGGAACGGTTCATCTAGTTTGTTGTTAGAAATAAGAAAGCATGTTGGAGATGGAATAAAAAAAGGAATAGATTTAATCTAATAAATCTAGGAGCTTGCACAAAGCTCTACCAGCTTTTCAACAAGGATTATGCACTTCAAGGAATATCTCCAAAAAGATCTAGAAAACAACGAAGGTTTTTACAAGGAGGTTGTGGGAACATTCTCAACCAAAGTGTCAAGTTTAAGTGATTCCGATAGAAGAGAACATAACCTTCCATCTACTACCATAATGAAACAAATTAGTGTTTGTTGGTTGAAAACAATCAAAATTTTAAGAGAAATGCTAAGTGAACCGGATGTTGCAAAACGTAAAAGAGGTGATATTTTCTTAAAGCTTGTTGATCTCACAAGCTTTGTGCAAGCTCTGATTCCAAGACCATTATTTGTTGAGCCATTGAACACAATTCAACTAACACTTACCTTAGAGGATATTCCAGAAAGCAACAACAAGTGGAAAGGTTCATCTAGTTTGTTGTTAGAAATAAGAAAGTATGTTGGAGATGGAATAAAAAAAGGAATAGATTTAATCCAATAAATCTAGGAGCTTGCACAAAGCTCTACCAACTTTTCAACAAGGATTATGCACTTCAAGGAATATCTCCAAAAAGATCTAGAAAACAACAAAGGTTTTTACAAGGAGGTTGTGGGAACATTCTCGACCAAAGTTTCAAGTTTAAGTGATTCCCATAGAAGAGAACATAACCTTCCATCTACTACCATAATGAAACAAATTAGTGTTTGTTGGTTGAAAACAATCAAAATTTTAAGAGAAATGCTAAGTGAATTGGATGTTGCAAAACGTAAAAGAGGTGATATTTTCTTAAAGCTTGTTGATCTCACAAAGGAACTCGATGTCCCAAACTTATTAATGGACACAATACTCATATATAAAGAGGAATTATTAGAACAACTTGATGTATTAAAAGTTGCATGGGTGAGTGAGTTCACTGACTCAAGATAATTATTCAAAGATGAAATTGAAAGTTGGTTGGTCAGATATATCAACATAAATGATGAAGTAGATGAAATGTTGAACCAACTAAATATTGACCTAAGAGATATGGATAATTGTGTTCAAATTAAATACCAAACATGAGATCACGATGGACCCCATGTGGGAATACATACAAGAGTGGCTAAGAAAATCCCTAATCAAGATCATTGAGTCAGATCATCAAGAAATGATTTCAATGGGTATGCCAACTCCAGCACAACATCCATCTACAAAATAAGAATCAACAATCAAGTAACGGGTTCAAAATAATTTCCATCACAGTGTTTCAAGTAGTAACCCTATCCTCATCCTCTTTATTCTTTCTTTTGTGGTCATTTGTCATATTTCCCTCCATTTCCCAGTAATTTGTGAAATCTAAGGTTGATCCTTGATTGTTTTCATGGTCGTACCTTTCTACATTCATTGCTCCCAAAATATTACGTTTTGGAGGAAACGAATCGCATGGAAAATAAATCGGCCCATTTTGGAAGTGGGTTTTAAACCATTTGGCGAGATTCTTCACTGTTTGCTCAGAAAGTAATTCGCAAGATCATCTCTTGAAACTGATACGAATTTTCACTTAAAGTGTCATTTCTATCGTGATTTCTTAATTTTTCACTTGCAGATTGAGAATAAATTTTTAGGGGTTCTTAGAAATAGTGGGAGAGATGGATATGACAACTATTATACAGTCAAACTTGGTGGTAATCCTCACACCATACAATTATTTTGATTGGAATCCCAAGGCAACATTCCAACTCAAAAGAAAAGGACTATATAATTTGACGATGGCGACAAAAACAAAACCTACATCAACGATTGAGAAGATGAGATGGGTGAACCGTAAGGATGAGGCCACATGAATACTTCTTGAGTTAATCTCCACTGATTTGTGGTTTCATGTTGTCGCATGAAAAACTCCAAATGAGATCTGGACCACCTTGGAAGGACTCTTTGGAAAGCAGGATGAGATGTGAGGTCATATGCTTGAGGTAGAGTTGAATACCTTAGGCCCATATATACAAGATATTTTTACTAAATTTAAATATTTGCTATTAAACTTGGGTGAATGTGGCATTGATAAGTCTACACAAGAGAAACAACTTATTCTAACAATCTTGGCCAAGCTAGGATCAGAATACGTTGTATATGTCTCCAATTTCCATTCTGGCAGATGTCTTTTTGGAACAAATTGGAAAATGCCTACGTTGGCTCAGCTCATTGAGTCTCTTACACAAGAGAAGAAAAAACTCATACATATGGGCCTCATGAAAGATCCCAAAGAACATGCACTCACCATGCATGATGGAAAAGGGTCATCTAAACAGAATGGGAAGGAGGGATATTCCAAACCCTTCAACGATTCTTCAGGTTCCAGAGACTCTTCAGATTCCAAGAAGAAGAAGAAGAAGGGAAAGCAATGCACTTACTGCAATAAACCGAATCATGAAGAATCCACATGCATGAAGAAATAGATCAATCTTATGGCACAGACACTTCAGCAGAACAACCTTGGAAACTTCATTCCAGAGGGAGTCAAGAAGCAGAAAGAAGAATATCATGCTCCTAAGAAAGGTAATAATCATGCTTTGGTTGCAATTAATTCCTCATCTGATTCATGGATTATAGATTCTGGTGCATCCCATCATATGGCAGCGAAAGAGGAAGTTTTCTCTTCTTTGAGTCCATGCTCAAGCCCCCTATTTTCATGGGGGATGATACTCCAGTAGCAGTAGCAGGATAAGAGAGAGTGGAACTCCACAATGGTAGCTTTGAGAATGTTTTACATGTTCCAAAGCTTTCTATGAATCCGCTCTCAGTTTAGAAGATCACTCAAAAAGGTAAAAAGGTCGAATTTACGTCAGATTCAGTTTCAGTAATTGACATGCATGATAATTCCATCATTGCAATTGGTGAGGTGTATCACAAGTCAAGATTGTATAAATTCACTATTTTTTTTTACGATGACTCCTCTATTCTACTTACACATAAGGAGAGTACTTTGCATGCACCTCCAGTGCAACATGCATATATTCTTGTTCTTCCATCAGTTTTAGACATCAGAAGTGATTCCATACACTCAGATTATGTACATGGAAATAAGCATGTAGTACAACCAGATAAGTATCCAATGTCGAAGCTTCAGCAGATGCCAAAGAAGGCACATACCACACTTCAGGCAGCAAGAAACCTTGCAGGGAATCCATTGGATTCGAGGATGACTCAATCTCAACATGAGGATCCTTCTCGTGTAATTTCAACTTCAAAACCTGCGATTCCCATGCATTGCTATATGGTTAAATCTACCGATCCACATAACTACAATAGGGTTGTGGGAAATCCATTATGGAAAGCAGCCATGCAGAAGGAGTATGAATCACTCCTACAGAACCAGACTTGGAATCTAGTTCCACGTCCACCAGAAAGGGATATTTTCATGTGCAGGTGGGTCCAAAGGATCAAGAGGTACAAGGCCCAACATGTTTCCAAAGGACTTCATCATATCCATAAATATATCTACATCTTCACGAAGACTTTCAATGAGCAGAAGTTTCAAATTTTGTGGGATCATATTGTAGTGAAAAACACAGTTGCCTAGCAGCTATCATTTTCTTCTTTTGATACATTATTTTTTGAGGGGGGGTTTTGTTCCCATGTGGTTTTCCCTCTTTCCTCACTTTTATTCAGTGTTCATTAGTTTCATTATACATGAGTACCTAAAATGGCCTAGTATCCAGGACTCATTTTTTACTCCATAGCAATGTTCAGGGGGGGTGTTGGAGAAATTTCTATTTTCGACACACTAGTTCAATGGGATTTAACTGACTAGTTCTATTTTAGAATTTCTAGTTTTACCATCACTATTATGCATTCATGTATTCTTAAGGAAAGTTAACAGATTGATTGATTTTCTTAATTATGGAATGTTTTTCCCTATATATGAGTGTATTCCATTCATTCATTGTATCATATTGATCATGATCTATATATCAATCATCATCTCATTGGAGTAGTGTGAATATATTTTCTCATTCTTCCATATTGAATCTCTCTTCCTTTATTGATAAGCTTTGTTTGTACTTGCTTTAGCTAGATATCCTATGCAGGTTTCCATGAAACACTGACAATGTGTTCATTTCTAATTTCCACACCAAATGGGAAGCATGCAATGAATATGGTAAGGACTACACCTTTCAATATTTATGTGGTATTTTGATGATTTATCAACACAGATTGCTTGAAGAAGGAAATTTTGGTGGTAAACATCAAGCCCACTTGCTCAAGGGAAAGAGCAAGTTGAATCACAAGGAATGTTTTGCCCTATATATGAGTGTATTCCACTCATTCATTGTATCATATTGATTATGATCTATATATCAATCATCAGCTCATTGGAGTAGTGTGAATATTTTTTCTCATTCTTCCATATTGAATCTCTCTTCCTTTCTTGATAAGCTTTGTTTGTACTTGCTTTAGCTAGATATACTGTGAAGGTTTCCATGAAACACTGACAATGTGTTCATTTCTAATTTCCACACCAAATGGCAAGCATGCAATGAATATGGTAAGGACTACACCTTTCAATATTTATGTGGTATTTTGATGATTTATCAACACAGATTGCTTGAAGAAGGAAATTTTTGTGGTAAACATCAAGGCCACTTGCTCAATGGAAAGAGAAAGTTGAATCACAAGGAAAGAGGAAGGTTTGATACCCCTACATAGAGACCTGGATGCCACAACTAGAAACCTAAAGGGAAAAAATATGCACCCTGTCAAATTTGAAAGAAGAAGACATGTCAGTACTGTGGAAAGACTATACATGTGGAGAATGTCTACTACAAGAAGAGAGACAATTTAGAGGACAAGATTAAACACCTTGAAGGAGATGTGTTCATTGTTCGTTGACCTGCTAATAATTTCACCTTCCTAGTCATAACTTATCACGTCTTGTTATCTCATTCTATGCAGAAAAAATGGGTATTCCACTATGCGTGCACTCATCATATGGATAAGGATGCTTCCTTGTTCATGTCCTTGAATAAATACAAGGAAAGCAATATTTATGTTTTCGATGATTTTTCTCTCTACATTACTGGTCAGGGTGATTTTTCTAGTCGACATGGGAGAATTGTCTACGTTTATCATGTGTGAAACCTGTTTTTTATTGCTCATTAAACATAGACAGGTAAGATTGTAGAATTTTGGCTAGATCAGTTCTTTGTTCAATATTTGAAGAAATGTCAGTCAATTGTCACTGGAGGGTTTCTCAACCTGAAGGAAAGTCTGTATAAATTATGTGACACGACTCAACTTAAAATCGAAATGATTACTCTTGTTTCTCACACTAATGAGGAAAGTCGAACTTGGCATGAATGACTCATACAACTGAATTTTTGAAGTTTGCAATTGATGGAAACTCATAACATGGTTGTTGGTATACCTAAAGTGTTCCCCCCTAAAGGAGTTTTTAAAGGTTGTGTTCTTGGAAATCATCATTAGGAACCATTTGAATTTGGAAAAGCATGGATAACATAGAACCTCGCGGAGTTGGTTCACAGTGATGTCTGTTTCATCAATCTACCTTCCCTCGTAGGTGCAATGTATATATTGACTTTCATTGTCAATCTCTCTCGTTTCACTTGGGTCTATTTTCTGAAGAATAAGAATCTTTTCTTTGAAAATTTCAAAGAGTTTATATCCTTTGCTGAAAAGAAATGTGGTCGACCCATCAAGTGCTTGAGATAAGACAATGATGGTGAGTATGTAAATCGACCTTTTGAAGAATACCTAGTTCGATATAGTATTGAATGGAAGCATTTGATTTTGTACACACCTCAACATAATGGCATTGCAAAATGAAAAAATCAATGTTAGTCAAAAATGTTAGATGTATTTTGCAGGCCAAAGATCTACCTCCTCACTTCTAGGATGAAGAAGTATATTGTGAAAACTATATGTTCAATCACATCTCAACTTGAGTTTCTGCTTTTGTTACTCCATTCAAATGAGGGTGTGGAAAGAAGACCTTAATTAGCCACCTCCGTGTGTTTGAATGTGTTTCCTGGGCTCATATTTTTTATGATTGTAGAAAGAAGTTGGATGCAAAGAGTCATGCTTGCATCATGATGGGATACTCTCAAAATTCAAAATCCTATCAACTATTTGATCTTATCAAATGAAAAAACATTATCAGACAAAATGTATGGTTTGATGAGAAGTGATCTAGAATAAAAATTTTGAATGTATGTTATGGATTGTTGCAGGATGATCCCTTTGATGTCATTCCTGGCTCTAGTTCTGTTGTTCCATTTTTCAGTCCTTCAACTGGACAGTCAAACTTTGTTCATGTTTTGATTAGACCATCAACCTCTCAGTTGCTTTATTCATCGATATATGTTTTGACTGGTCTTTCATCTCCATCAAATGAAATTGTTTTGACTTATGATCGACATGTTGTAGTAAACAACAATTCACTTATTTCTTATCTACCTAGATGGGTTGTCAAGACAATTGAAGCTGTTGGAGATGATGCCAATGATATTTCCTCTAGACGAAAACACTCGAAGTCAAAAGCACCATGCCAACATTACATTGTTGACTCGTGTACTTGAAACTTATGATTGTATTGCCTACTTGGATGCTCAAGGAGGAACTGAATGGGAACGGGATATGTAGATACAAATTGATTCTTTATTGAAGAATCACAATTGGAACTTAGTTCCCCGACCGCAAGAAAAGAATGTTGGGAAGTGCCAATGGGTCTACATGACCAAATTTACCTCTAAAGTTATTGTTGAGAGACATAAATCATGCCTAGTTGCAAAGGGATTTTCTCAACAAGAAGGTATCGACTACACTGAGACCTTTACCCATGTTGAAAATATGAACTATGTTCAACTTATTCTTTCCCTTGCTGCTCATTTTGGATGGAAAGTCCATCAGATGGATGTGAAGAGTGCTTTACTTCATGGAGACTTATCTAAAGAAATTTTTATGGAACAACCACCTGGTTTTGTGACAAATTCTAACTTGGTTTTTCGACTCAAGAAGTCTCTTTATGGTTTGAAGCAAGCTCTCTTAGCTTGGTATGCTAAGATCGGCAATTTATTTCTTTGACTTGGTTTCAAACATTGTGAATATGATCACAACTTGTATGTACTCCATATAAATGGAGAAACTTTTATTTTTGTTGTATATGTTTATTACCTTGTCATTATTGGCAATAATACAGATCTCATTCTTAGATTGAAGAAACAAATTTCTAAATCGTTTGACATGATAGATCTTCGTACGCTTCATTAATTTTTGGGTCTTCAAGTATTACCACTATGTGATGGTTTTTTCATTTCTCAATCAAAATATGTAATGGATATTTTGACATGTTTTAAGATGGCCAATTGTAAGCCTTGTGCTACTCCCTTTCCATCTGGATTAAATCTCACCAAAACTTGTCAAACTCCCAAAGTCGATGCTACACTTTATCGACAACTAGTTGGTAGTCTTATTTATCTTACTCATAGTCGACCTCATATTTCCTTTGTTGTTAGTGTGGTTTCTCAGTTTATGCAGGACCCTAGAGAAATCCACTCGAAATCAGTCAAACTAATTTTATTCTATCTCAAGGGTACCACTCATTTTGGTATCAAATATTGTCAAAGTTCATATTTTTTGGTCGGCTTCATTGAATTTGACTAAGCAAGCAACAATGATGATAGGAATTCCATTTCTAGCTATGTGTTTCACTTAATCACTAGATTGTTGGTGTGTTAATGTAAGAAACATAAGGTAGTCTCCTTGTCAAGTACAAAAGAAGAATATCATGGCATTGTTCAAGAAAGTACTGAAGCAGTCTGGATCTACCAACTTCTAGGTGAACTTGGCTTTCATGTTCAGACCTTGACTACAATATAATGTGATAATAAAATTTCCATATAGGTTGTTGACAATCCTTGTTCCCATGGTAATATGAAGCATGTTGAAATCCATGATCACTATTTCAAGCAGTTAGTTCATGAGCATGTTGTCTCTCTTGAATATTGCAAAATAAATGATCAGGTTGTTGATATCTTGGGATTCAGGAAGCTGCAATTATGGGGGGGTGTCATGATGACATAATTCCACCTCTTGAATCTCCAGAGACATGTGTTGATGGGGTGGTGTTGGAACATCATGTCATTATGGTTCATCACACTTCTCCTATAATTAGTCGGCTGGGCAGTCGACCTACATTTGGAAATATTCGGTCGAGTGATTGATCAGATCTCTACATTAATCGATCAAGTAGTCGACACATCTGTCGGTTGGATATTCGACGAAAAATCGAAGATATTTGAGTGGTGTATTGACCAACATAGTAATTGGCTATGATTTGAATGTATGGACAGTTCGTCAAACATATTTTTCAAGCCAACTAGACAACACGGATTTGACAAAGTCGACTCTAACAATCGACGGTTATATGTGCACAAGATCCTCCCAATTTCATGGAAGTTGGTTAGATCTTGGATCTATAAATAATAGACCCCATGGTTCATTCTAATCATGGTGATATCAATATTCAATATGCATTGTGATGTTTTGATCATAGTGTGTTGTGCGTAAGTGTTGTAACGATATCTTTAGACACCACCTTTGTCTTCATAATTTTATTCCATCTTCAATTATCTACATAATTGTTTGTATGTTTCATAGTAGGTCCCACCCTATTCCCCAACACAAGCTTCAAAAGAGTCGAAGCATGCCAAGAGGAACATTTGTCAAAATTGTCCCAATGATGTTTGTCGAGAATACAACTAACACAAACACCTTATTTGCAAGAAACAAGAGGAATACTAGTCACCATGTGTTGATTACATAGTTTATGCAATGAGAGATAGTTTAGATCACCAAACCTCTCATGCCAAAGTTTTCTCAAGTCATCACTATGAGCAACAAAAATTGATGGAAACGATGATGACCCAAAGTTGTCAAACTTGTACAACCTGGTAATATCATCAACAATTACAGTTGGGAGGACATGCTTACGATATTTTAAATCTTTGATTACAACATGGTTAGGTGAAAACACTAGGGTTTTACCTTCACATAAATGAGTGATATGATATACTAATAGAAGGTTTCAAGAAAGACTTGGAACACATAATACATCATTGAAATGGCCATTATCTACCTGAATTGTTCCATAACCTAAAACACTAAGAGAAATATCATCACTAACAAATAATGTTTTGGTGTTAAATTCATTAAGAGAAGAAAAAATGGCTTTATCATTATCCATATGATAAGATGCTCTAGAATTAATAATCCACTCATCAGAAAAAGAAGTAGGAGTTGCATTGAAGGAGAAACCAAAAGAAGAAAGTGCATGTCCATGAGAAGAACAGTTAGAAGAAGAAGACTCAATACCGATGTCGTGCTTCTTCATAGCTAATTCTAAGGATTCCATACTTTTAAAACATTTAGAATTTACATGACCAGTTTCCCACAAAATTTGCAATGTCTATCGATCTTCTTACTTTTGGATTTTTCTCCTTTGTCACCATTAGGACTAGAAGTTGCCTGAGAGAGTCTGGGACCATTTTTTTTTTGTTGTTGTGGTGAATATGTTGCTTCTTGGGATTCTTCGATTTATATTTTTGGTGGGCCACTAAGGATTCGTTGGATATACCTGCAGTGCTAATCAATCCAAGTTGCACAAGCTTATCTTTCTCTTGAATCAAATATTCACAAAAAGAATCCAGAGAGGGTTCTTTATAAGAACTCCCTAGAGCTTCTTCAGTGGAATAAGAGGTAGACAAAGATAGAATTTGCACTACCAAGCTTATAAATAATAACATTTATGCATCGATCTTCCTTCAAATATAGTTTACAATCTATACATAAAATTCTAAGTGTTTTTCACTTAGATAAATAATCTTTAATGCAAGGAAAATAATTGGGACTTAAATTCATTAATTTATTTTCTAACTGGTGGCCTCGAATGATATTGTGTTTACCAAACAGAGCTTGAAGTTTTTCCAAAGATTCAGCGATGGCATTAATCCCTTGAAGGTGAAACCTTAAATCAAGAGAGATGGACATTTTGATTAGTCCACGTGTTTAACCATTCTTATTATCCCATTTGACTTTATTTTCATCATCAATGGGTTCTTGTTCTTTTCCCAAGGTAATATGGTACAATCCTTTACTTCTTAGTACATCCTTCATATGGGATTTCCATGAGAAGTAATTGCTACTGATAAATAAAAAATCACTAGGAGAATCCATATTAAAATATATAGAGAATATATATTTAAAGGATGAAATTGATGGTATGGAAGGGAAGCTCTTGAAAAAATAGGTTGTTTCGAAAAAAATGACACTGAAAATGGAGTTCAGATGTAACATTTGTGCCATTTTGAAAAAATGCATAAACGGTAACAAAATAGCCATGTGACAAGTAGAAGTTGATCATCGTGGTGATGCTCCTTCTGTTGATATTATGGTAGTTGCAGGAGGTATTAACCTCCATATGTAACCTTTGACTAGAATAGAATATTTTGGAAGCAAGAGAAACCATAGAAGACAAGTCGGCTAAGGAGAATATATAATATTAATGTATTATCCTCCAAAAAGACTATTCGACTCCACAGGAAAAAGATAAACAGAAAATATAATTACCAGAAAGTTAGGTCGTCCCAGCCAGAAAAGTCATTGGACATATCAATATAAATAGAGGACGTCTTGGTTCATTTGTTCACTCACTCTCACCCAGAAAAACATAAACAATGCACAAGTTTGTAGGAGGAGCAACAACAGTTGACGTTGGGAAATTTTGTCTTGTTCAGTCTTTCTGGTATCTTTATATTGTGCACTACCTTTGGAGAAGGTGCACTCTCTCTTATTCATTTGTGGTTCTAATGTTTCTTCCCGGAATCATTCTTTCTGTCAAAGGTTAAGGTGCTCGGGGGAGGCTTTGTGCCTATGGATGGGTGGCAATGGCATATCATTTTCTATGGTGAAACGAACACATATACATTATTCTAATAGGTTATGGGCCCACACCACCTTCAGGATAGTCTAACCACTGGAAGGTAGCATAAAAATTATTTGTTAAGCTCGTTGTGGCACCAGATGTATTTGCAACTAGGGTTTCTTATTTTGCAACTGCAACAAACTATAAACCTAATTTCTTGGGCACTTTCAGTGAAGAATTGGACCTAATTTTTTGATATTCTAGTGTGCCCTAGCCTAGCACACTCTCTGGTTCCCCCAGCCAACAAAAATGTCAAGTTTGAGTTTTTGGGTCAAAGTCAATGTTTGACTGGTCAAAGTCAAAGTTTAACTAGTCAAGATCAAAGTCAAAATAGTCATGAAGAAAAATTTCAAAGTAGAAGACAGATTGGAAGGTGCCACCAGCTTGAAAGAATGGAATATTAATTTACTTCTTATCTTAGAATAAAACGATATTTTGGACTACATAAACCAGGACATTCCTGAGTCAATAGAAGATGAAGAGAAGGTCAAGCACAAGAAGAAGACTAAACGTGACGACGATCCTCAAAACGATCATTCAGGAGGATCTGTAAAAATCTCATTGTAAGTATAATTTAGTTATTTCAATTATTTTTAGTTTATATTGGACCATTGTCCCTGGTACATGAGTCTATTTTTATTTTTGGTTTTGTTATTATCCTAGTACATGAGGTTGTTTTGGTTATTATTATAGTACAAGAGGCCATTTTTGGTTATTATCCTAGTACATGAGGTCGTTTTAGTTATTATCCTAGTACATGAGGCCATTTTTGGTTATTATCCTAGTATAGGAGGCCATCTTTGATTGTTATCCCTACGAGAGGCCATTTTGGTTATTATCTCTATGGGAGGCCATTCTGGTTATTATCCTAGTACAACAGGCCATTGTGGTTATTATTCATATGGGATGCCATCTTGGTTATTATCCTAGCACGGAAGGCCAGACTTCTTATCTTTGTTAGAAGGGCCATTATCCCTGGTACGGGAGCCCATAGTTCTAGGTTAGGAACAAGAAATGTATGAAAACAAGAACAACAAACTTGAAAGGACTCAGAGGGAGTTAGACTTCAGAGGGAGTCATTGATCAGGAAGAAGCCAACTTGGTTTCATGACACTTTACAAGACGCAAACAGGAATGAAGCAGACATAAGCATGGTCCAAGGATTCTCTCAGATAGAGGGAGTTGACTTCGTAATTTGAGATGAAGGATATTGCGGGAATTCATCAGATACATGGTGTAGGAAGGAGCAGTGAGGCTCTATCACTTATCCACAAATGAGAAGATAACTAACATTTTCACTAAGCATCTATCTGGGAAAATCTTGGCATGGATGCAAATGTTTCCCTGGGGAAGTATTAACGATTGCAACATCATGTTGATATTCCAATATTGATCAAACAGACTTGATCATGTGGGAATAGGACCAGATGTAATCTTCGACGGACTAAATATTTGAGTTGCTACTATATATCTTATGTGTAAATTGCATCGAGCCTTGAAACTCTCACGATTAGGTGAGTAGTTAACTCATGAGTAGGTGAGTAGCCATTATAAGCATCGGGCCAACTATATCTCCATAGGAACTAGGCTACATACTAGGGGAGATAGGGAACATCTACATACGAAGTATATGTGCCCCGACATAGTCTTCTATGGACTGAAGTCTTGAGTCTGTTTAGGTGCAATTCCACGTGTCCAATAGTATCGAGATGAATGAATTCATAGAGTGATCCTACGAGAGGATCGCCATGAGGTGTTTGTGGCTCCGATGTGGTCATAATTCTTGTCATGGGACAAGAATTACCCGAGGTGATAGACACAAATGTATAATAACATCGAGCTAAATGCATTCACAGAGTGATTATATAAGAGGATCAACTATGAGGTGAATGTGGCTCCAATGAGGTCATGATTCTTGTCATGGGACAAGAATGACCCGAGGTGCTAGACACATGGTGGTGGAGATGGATAGTCAATATAGCTAAATTAGGCTCATGGATATTGTGATGATATGTTTTGATGCTATATTGCTACCAGATGATGTTGATAGTGATGATGATACTCACGACATGGGTGAGCATGTCATGTGGGTATAACCCATTACGATGATGGTGACAAACACTACGAGGTGTATCTCTAGTGTTCTCTAGTGGGTTGTGGCCCCTAGATGAGATTGACAGGTCCACATGGGTGTAGCCATGTATGACATGATGATGCTACCTGTAGAATGGTCTATAATACTATGTGAGTCTTTCCCATGCCATGTGAATATGGATGGATGTGTTTGAGACCATTAATACCTCCCTAGCTAAGAGGGAGTGTTGATATTATGGTAGTTGCGAGAGGTATTAACCTCCATATGTAACCTTTGACTAGAATAGAATATTCTATAACCAAGTGAAACCCTAAACAAATGTGTGAAAACCCTAGAAGACAAGTCAACTCAGCAGAATATATAATATTAAGGTATTATCTTCCAGAAAGACTAGTTGGATCCACAGAAAAAAGATAAACTGAAAATATAATTACCAGAAAGTCAGGTCGGCCCAAACAGAAAATTAATTGGACATATCAGTATAAATAGAGGATGTCTTGGCTCATTTATTCACTCACTCTCACCCAAAAAACTAGAAACAGTTTGCAATTTGGAGGAGGAGCAACAACAGATATTGTTGGGAAGTTTTGTCTTGTTCAGTATTTCTGGTATATTTATATTGTGTACTACCTTTGGAGAAGGTGCACTCTCTCTTTCTCATTTGTGGTTATGATGTGGCTTCCCAGAATCATTATTTTTGTCAAAGGTTAAGGTGCTTGGGGGAGGCTTTGTGCCTATGGATGGGTGACAATGGTGTGGCATTGTCTATGGTGAAATGAGCACATCTACATTATTCTAACACCTTCTTATCTAAATTTTCCTATAAGATCACTTTTAAATAAATCACTTATGAAGTGACCCACTTTTAAAGAATAAGTGGGAATCACTTTTACAATGAAGTTAATTTGTAAATTAAAATTGCATGCAAAAAAGAGTAACTAAAAAAACATAGTTACCAACTTAACGAGAACTGTGACCTCAAAACAAGAACTTTGGTCCAAAAAACCCATATTTTTGCCTCAAAAACATCAAAACCAACCCTCGTTTCAAAAATAGGTGCTATTGTTGATATTTGAACTTGTTAAGATTGAAACAACAACCTAACAAGGATATTAATCCCCTTGCATTTTTATAGAGGTGGTACTCCTCTTTGGCTGAAAGATATATCTTGAATATATTGGATTAGGGAGAATGCTAGAGAGAAAACCCTAGATATTTATTTCTTTCATTTATACATGGAATGGTTCTTGATAACCAAATCTAATCTTATGTGCAAAAGGTAGCTTATTTACAATAAAAAGATTGAAGGAGTGCTTCAACGTCATAATATATGCATACTCAACATCATTTATACAACCCTCTAAATCACATAGGATACATCCATATCTTCTCACAAGAAAAAGTATGAAGTGGTTTTGATCATTTTAAAGAACTTTAAAAGAGTTCTGCATTTAATACTAAAAACAATTTGATGGGAATACTTCAAAAATCTCATCCTCAAAGATCCCAAGATTTGACGAATCATTAAAGTAAAACCCCAAAGTAGTTCTCTATGGAGTTTTATTCATAGAAGTTATTCAACAATACACAAAATCTTTGCAAACCAATTGACTAGTGACTTATAAACAAATCTTTTCAAACAAGGAATAAATTCCCATGAATCCAATAGACAATTATGGTTTACATATGAAACTCACATATATGACTGTAAATACTCCATGATCATACATAAAAGTCTTGGAATATTACAAGAGAAACACTCAAGAGCTCAACCTTATGTTCAGTTCAAAAATATGAACAAAAATCCTTGAGAAAGTGGTGAAGAAGAAGAAGAATGGAGAAGATGGATATATCTATTTTTTTATCATAGGCTTGGTTGCATTTTTATGTTTGGACCCTTCTTTTCTAATTTTCTACTCTGATAATGCAACCTTCTCTAACCCTTTGATGAAGCCCTTTCCTGCTTTTTAAAACTGGCTCTTCTAACTTCTTGAGTAGTTAGGGATTTCTCTTTCTTGAAATAAATACTTTAATTAATGCCTAAATAAAGTCTCATTAACTAATTTTCATCATTTACATTCACGTCTTGAAGTGGGCCCCTTTTCGTCTTTAATAAAAGTTTTTAAATAAACTTTTATTTTATTTTTTTTAATTTTAATTGGCTTCCCTTTAGAAGTGAGGACTGTATTTTAATTTTTTGGGCATGGTATTCAATTTTTCAACCCTGAAAATCAATTTAGATGTAAAATTCATCATCTCATGTTTCCAACGACTCTTTCTAAGTGCAATTTGGAGTTTTGGATCTCAATATATGAGCTCGTGAAGTCGAGGTACCAAGCAGATTTATCAACACACCATAAAAATATTGTTGATTGTTCTTTCAATTTATGAGAAACTATGGCCAATTTTATCCCTATAAACCTATTCCATAATATTCCTTGTTTAATCACCTTTCCAACGAGGTATAATTTCTCCAAATCCGGCTCTTTGATATCGAGATACAGCCTTTGGAAAATTGATGCTCAACAATCATCCATTAATTTTCATGGGTCAATCCTGGCCCTTGATCTTAATTCGTCCTTCTCCTTTAAGATTTCGAATTTTCTTGGAAAATATATATCCCACATGCATGGGGATATTTTAGAGTTTGATT
Organism: Picea engelmannii; assembly: GCA_009831015.1. Lineage (NCBI taxonomy): Eukaryota > Viridiplantae > Streptophyta > Pinopsida > Pinales > Pinaceae > Picea > Picea engelmannii. The sequence continues at coordinate 82,624 of ML804368.1, forward strand.
TTTATATTGAAAAGTGTAACATGCACTTAATGTGAAGTAGAAGGAGACTGTGGAGACTTGGAGCCTCGAGCCTTAGGAAATTCGTGAATTAATTAAAATTTTAATTTCCCAGTCATCATCCACCAATCACCCAGTCAACGATGAGTCAAAATCCATGTCATCACCATGTTTCATTCTATGATAAGTTACCATGAGATTCCACATGTCACCACTCGATTGGTTGCCACATGTCATGGTTTCATTTGTTGTCATGTGTCATCCTCCCATTAGTTAATAGAGTTGTCATGTGTCATGAAATAACTTGTTGAAAAATAAAGGGAGAAGATTTGTGAAATAAGCTAAGGGAGGTAAAATGGAATGAAAGAGGAAGGATATGTGAGATAGGGGAGGGAAAAATAACTAAGGAAATGGAAGTGGTCAGGCGGGCGGAGAAAGAGAGTATGGAGGGATAAGGAGGTGAGGAGGAATGGGAGCTCGCTCGACCGATGGAGTATAGAAAATAATCTAAGTATGGAGTAGGTGAATTAAGGGGAGAGGAGAGTGGAGAGATGAGGAGGGAGAAGAGAGAGAGGCGGCTTGGAGGGTTGTCGGAGGTGAGGGGGAAATGGAAAAGAGAGGAAAGTAGTAGAAAAATTCTAAGTGCAGAATGATAAGAAAAACTCTAAGTGTGGAATGATAAGAAATGTGTTCCAAGAGATGATCAAAGAAATGAATGATTCCAAAAGTGGTTCCAAGAGTTGAACATGGTTTCAAAAAATTGGACATGGTCTCAAGAAATGGTATGGTTCCATGAGAATAATCATGGTTCCAAGAAAAATTAGCTTTTGCTACATATTGAGGAAACGTTCTTTTGTCAGTTAGACCAAAACCTGGATATCTTGAGCATACGAACTCAAATTTCAAATACAAAAAAAGTGTGATGACACTGAGACTGTGTGATATGCAATGAACTTATAATCGTTCAAAATTTTCTTCTTCTGATATCATTTTTATTATTATTCTAGGAGCGGGAAAACAAAGGTGACCATCTTTTCAATCAACAACTATTGGTAGCACCCTTTTTGGGGGGGTGGTTAAAATTGAGACTCGACTCAAATTGCAACATTGACAACTGATACCATTGTGGAAAATTTACCCTCAAATAAAAATGTGGTGCTACCAGTAGCACAAGTTTTATTTTCGGAGTTGAAATTACAAGTTAACTGAAACCATAGCATCGAATCGGTACCATCACAAATGAAAATGTTAAAATTGATTCCTAAATTAGCAACTTGAAAAAATGTTTATTAATTTTTTTTCTAATTTATTTTAAAAACGGAAAATAAAAAAGTTTGTAAACAAGTTAAGACAAAAAAAAATGAAAAATAACAACTACATTACATAATTAAAATATATATATATATATCGAACCAGGTATTCTTCAAAAGGTCGATTTACATACTCACCATCATTTTCTTATCTCAAGCACTTGATGGGTCAACCACATTTCTTTTCAGCAAAGAATCTAAACTCTTTGAAATTTTCAAAGAAAATATTCTTATTCTTCAAAAAATAGACCCAAGTGAAATGACAGAGATCAACAATGAAAGTCAATATATACATTGCACCTACGAGGGAAGGTAGATTGATGAAACAAACATCACTGTGAACCAACTTCGGGAGGTTCTATGTTATCGATGCTTTTCCAAATTCAAATGGTTCCTAATGATGATTTCCAAGCATAGAACCTTTAAAAACTCCTTTAGGGGGGAACACTTTAGGTATACCAACAACCATGTTATGAGTTTCCATCAACTGCAAACTTCAAAAATTCAGTTGTATGAGTCATTCATGCCAAGCTCGACTTTCCTCATCAGTGTGAGAAACAAGAGTAATCATTTTGATTTTAGGTTGAGTCGTGTCACATAATTTATATAGACTGTCCTTCAGGTTGAGAAACCCTCCAGTGACAATTGATTGACATTTCTTCAAATCTTGAACAAAGAACTGATCTGGTCAAAATTCTACAATCTTACCTGTCTATGTTTACTGAGCAATAAAAAACAGGTTTCACACATGATAAACGTAGACAATTCTCCCATGTCGACCAGAAAAATCACCCTGACCAGTAATGTAGAGAGAAAAATCATCGAAAACATAAATATTCCTTTCCTTGTATTTATTCAAGGACATGAACAAGGAAGCATCCTTATCCATATGATGAGTGCACCCATAGTGGAATACCCATTTGTTTTGCATAGAATGAGATAACAAGACGTGATAAGTTATGACTGGGAAGGTGAAATTATTAGCAGGTCAACAAACAATGAACACATCTCCTTCAAGGCATTTAATCTTGTCCTCTAAATTGTCTCTCTTCTTGTAGTAGACCTTCTCCACACATATAGTCTTTCCACAGTACTGACATGTCTTCTTCTTTCAAATTTGATAGGGTGCATATTTTTTCCCTTTAGGTTTCTAGTTGTGGCATCCAGGTCTCTGTGTAGGGGTATCAAACCTTCCTCTTTCCTTTTGATTCAACTTGCTCTTTCCCTTGAGCAAGTGGCCTTGATGTTTACCACAAAAATTTCCTTCTTCAAGCAATCTGTGTTGATAAATCATCAAAATACCACATAAATATTGAAAGGTGTAGTCCTTACCATATTCATTGCATGCTTTCCATTTGGTGTGGAAATTAGAAATGAACACATTGTCAGTGTTTCATGGAAACCTTCACAGGATATCTAGCTAAAGCAAGTACAAACAAAGCTTATCAAGAAAGGAAGAGAGATTCAATATGGAAGAATGAGAAAATATATTCACACTACTCCAATGAGTTGATGATTGATATATAGATCATAATCAATATGATACAATGAATGAGTGGAATACACTCATATATAAGGAAAAACATTCCTTGTGATTAAACTTGCTCTTTCCCTTGAGCAAGTGGGCTTGATGTTTACCACCAAAATTTCCTTCTTCAAGAAATCTGTGTTGATAAATCATCAAAATACCACATAAATATTGAAAGGTGTAGTCCTTACCATATTCATTGCATGCTTCCCAATTGGTGTGGAAATTAGAAATGAACACATTGTCAGTGTTTCATGGAAACCTGCACAGGATATCTAGCTAAAGAAAATACAAACAAAGCTTATCAAGAAAGGAAGAGAGATTCAATATGGAAGAATGAGAAAATATATTCACACTACTCCAATGAGCTGATGATTGATATATAGATCATGATCAATATGATACAATGAATGAATGGAATACACTCATATATAGGGAAAAACATTCCATAATTAAGAAAATCAATCAATCAGTTAGTTTTCCTTAAGAATGCATGAATGCGTAATAGTGATGGTAAAACTAGAAATTCTAAAATAGAACTAGTCAGTTAAATCCCACTGAACTAGTGTGTCGAAAATAGAAATTTCTCCAACACCCCCCCTGAACATCGCTATGGAGTAAAAAATGAGTCCTGGCTACTAGGCCATTTTAGGTACTCATGTACAATGAAACTAATGAACACTGAATAAAAGTGAGGAAAGAGGGAAAACCACGTGGGAAAAAAACCCCCCCTCAAAAGATAATGTATCAAAAGAAGAAAATGACAGCTGCTAGGCAACTGTGTTTTTCACTGCGAGATGATCCCACAAAATTTGAAACTTATGCTCACTGAAAGTCTTCATGAAGATGTAGGTATCTTTATGGATCTGATGAAGTCCTTTGGAAACATGTCGGGCCTTGTACCTCTTGATCCTTTGGACCCACCTGCACCTTAAAATATCCCTTTCTGGTGGACGTGGAACCAGATTCCAAGTCTGGTTCTGTAGAAGTGATTCATACTCCTTCTGCATGGCTGCTTGCCATAATGGATTTCCCACAACCCTATTGTAGTTATGTGGATCGGTAGATTTAACCATATAGCAATGCATGGGCATCGCAGGTTCTGAAGCTAAAATTACATGAGAAGGATCCTCATGTTGAGATCTATTCATCCTCGAATCCAATGGATTCCCTGCAAGGTTTCTTGTTGCCTGAAGTGTGGTCTGTTCCTTCTTGGGCATCTGCTGAAGCTTCAGCGCTGGCTACTTATCTAGATGTACTACCTACTTATTTCCATGTACAGAATTGAGTGTATGGAATCATCTCTGATGTCTAAAACTGATGGAAGAACAAGAATATATGCATGTTTCACTGGAGGTGCATGCAAAGTACTCTCCTTATGTGTAAGTAGAATAGAGGAGTCATCGTAAAAAAAAATAGTGAATTTATAAAACCTTGACTTGTGATACTCCTCACCAATTGCAATGATGGAATTGTCATGCATGTCAATTACTGAAACTGAATCGGATGTAAATTCAACCTTTTTACCTTTATGAGTGATCTGATAAACTAAGAGCAGATTCATAGAAAGCTTTGGAACATGTAAAACATTCTCAAAGCTACCATTGTGGAGTTCCACTCTCCCTTCTCCTGCTACTACTACTGGAGTATCATCCCCCATGAGAATAGGGGGTCTTGAGCACAGACTCAAAGAAGAGAAAACTTCCTCTTTCACTGCCATATGATGGGATGCACCAGAATCTATAATCCATGAATCAGATGAGGAATTAATTGCAACCAAAGCATGATTGTTACGTTTCTTAGGAGCATGATATTCTTCCTTTTGCTTCTTGACTCCCTTTGGAATGAAGTTTCCAAGATTGTTCTGCTGAAGTGTTTGTGCCATAAGATTGATCTATTTCTTCATGCATGTGGATTCTTCATGATTCAGTTTATTGCAGTAAGTGCATTGCTTTCCCTTCTTCTTCTTCTTGGAATCTGAAGAGTCTCTAGAACCTGAAGAATTGTTGAAGGGTTTGGAATATCCCTCCTTCACATTCTGTTTGGATGACCCTTTTCCATCATGCATGGTGAGTGCATGTACTTTGGGATCTTTCATGAGGCCCATATGTATGAGTTTTTTCTTCTCTTGTGTAAGAGACTCAATGAACTGAGCCAACATAGGCATTTTCCAATTTGTTCCAAAAATACATCTGCCAGAATGGAAATTGGAGACATATACAACGTATTCTGATCCTAGCTTGGCCAAGATTGTTAGAATAAGTTGTTTCTCTTGTGTAGAATTATCAATGCCACATTCACCCAAGTTTAATAGCAAATATTTAAATTTAATAAAAATATCTTGTATATATCAAAACTTTTAGGGCCTAAGGTATTCAACTCTACCTCAAGCATATGACCTCACATCTCATCCTTCTTTCCAAAGAGTCCTTCCAAGGTGGTCCAGATCTCATTTGGAGTATTTCATGCGGCAACATGAAACCACAAATCAGTGGAGATTAACTCAAGAAGTAGTCATGTGGCCTCATCCTTACGGTTCACCCATCTCATCTTCTCAATCGCTGATGTAGGTTCTGTTTTTGTCACCATCGTCAAATTATATAGTCCTTTTCTTTTGAGTTGGAATGTTGCCTTGGACTTCCAATCAAAATAATTGTATGGTGTGAGGATTACCACCAAGTTTGATTGTATAATAGTTTTCATATCCATCTCTCCCACTATTTCTAAGAACCCCTAAAAATTTATTCTCTATCTGCAAGTGAAAAATTAAGAAATCACGATAGAAATGACACTTTAAGTGAAAATTCGTATCAGTTTCAAGAGATGATCTTGTGACTTACTTTCTGTGAAAACAGTGAAGAATCTCGCCAAATGGTTTAAAACCCACTTCCAAAATGGGCCGATTTATTTTCCATGCAAGTCGTTTCCTCCAAAACGTAATATTTTGGGAGCAATGAATGTAGAAAGGTACGACCATGAATTCGTATCAGTTTCAGGAGACTATCTTGCGGCTTACTTTCTGAGCAAACGGTGAGGAATATCGTCAAACGGTTTAAAACCCACTTCCAAAATGGGCCGGTTTACTTTCCATGTGGGCCGTTTCCTCCAAAACATAATATTTTGGGAGGAATAAATGCTGAAATTTACGATCACGGATTTAGCTCGCCGAAACCCCGTTTTTCTTTATTCTTTGGCTTGTCTAGATTGCTCTAAGTAGCATAGCTCTGATACCATGTCAGTTTTTCATGGAAACCTGCATAGGAGATCTAGCTAAAGCAAGTACAAACAAATCTTATCAAGAAGGGAAGAGAGATTCAATATGGAAGAATGAGAAAATATATTCACACTACTCCAATGAGCTGATGATTGATATATAGGTCATGATCAATACGATACAATGAATGAGTGGAATACACATATATAGGGAAAAACATTCCATAATTAAGAAAAACAATCAAGCAGTTAAATTTTCTTAGGAATGCATGCATGCATAATAGTGATGGTAAAAATAGAAAGTCTAAAATAGAACTAGTCAGTTAACTCCCACTGAACTAGTGTGTCGAATATAGAAATTTCTCCAACACACATCGAATGGTGTTCTCAAATTCATCAGGACCAAATTGATGGGTTGTCCATCTTTCTTCTAATAATTCTTTCCACATTCTCCCAACTTCAACTGGAGTTCCTTTACATGTGCTAGATATTCCTCTATTCTATAAAATGAATGGGGATCGAGAGAGATCAACTCTTTTTCCAACTGCATGATTGTTGATTTAAAAAATTGTTTTATGGTCTCTAAGTCAACCTCACGAGGATATAATCACCTTGTGTTTTTAAAGAGGTGGCACTCCTCATTTTTTTTAACATACAAGAACACAATAAAATCCCTGAGAAGGACCAAGCTTATTTTGAAATAAATGTTCACATGCAAAGAGTACCTGAGAAAGGACCATGTATCTTATAGAAAGTGAATATTTACAATATGTTACATGATTTATAAACCAAAAGAGTGTGCAGTAACATAAGGAGATATTTCCATCATAACATTCATCAAAATAGAATACAATATTCAAGGAAGGGAAAAAAAATATGGACCACATATGGCAGAGAAATTTAAACGATGATTTCATTAAACACAAATAATATTCTGATAGACATACATTTGAAATCTCATGCTTGAAATCAAAGTCTTGAGATAACAATAATGTTATTTCCCAAATTAGTTCTTTGGGAACCTAAAAAATAATAATATGTTTCTTTAAATAAAATAGTATGGTCTTGGAATACAACTAAAAGATTATGTTTTTCCTTCAAAGAGGATTGGGATGGGGCTCCCACAGACCTTGAAATGAAAATACCTAGAAGACAAAATAAAAACAGTCAATGATCAACCTTAGATTTCACAGATTACTAGGAAATGGAGGGAAATATGACAAATGACCATAGAAGAAAGAATAACGAGGATGAGGATAGGGTTACTACTTGACACACTGTGATGGAAATTATTTTGAACCCATTACTTGCTTGTTGATTCTTATTTTGTAGATGGATGTTGTGCTGGAGTTGGCATACCCATTGAAATCATTTCTTGATGATCTGACTCAATGATCTTGATTAGGGATTTTCTTAGCCACTCTTGTATGTATTCCCACATGGGGTCCATCGTGATCTCATGTTTGGTATTTAATTTGAACAAAATTATCCATATCTCTTAGGTCAATACTTAGTTGGTTCAACATTTCATCTACTTCATCATTTATGTTGATATATCTGACCAACCACCTTTCAATTTCATCTCGGAAGAATTATCTTGAGTCAGTGAACTCACTCACCCATGCAACTTTTAATACATCAAGTTGTTCTAATAATTCCTCTTTATATAAAAGTATTGTGTCCATTAATAAATTTGGGACATCGAGTTCCTTTGTGAGATCAACAAGCTTTAAGAAAATATCACCTCTTTTACATTTTGCAACATCCAGTTCACTTAGCATTTCTCTTAAAATTTTGATTGTTTTCAACCAACATACAGTAATTTGTTTCATTATGGTAGTAGATGGAAGGTTATGTTCTCTTCTATGGGAATCACTTAAACTTGAAACTTTGGTCGAGAATGTTCCCACAACCTCCTTGTAAAAACCTTCGTTGTTTTCTAGATCTTTTTGGAGATATTCCTTGAAGTGCATAATCCTTGTTGAAAAGCTGGTAGAGCTTTGTGCAAGCTCCTAGATTTATTGAATTAAATCTATTCCTTTTTTTTATTCCATCTCCAACATACTTTCTTATTTCTAAAAACAAACTAGATGAACCTTTCCACTTGTTGCTGCTTTCTAGAATATCCTCTAAGGTAAGTGTTGGTTGAATTGTGTTCAATGGCTCAACAAATAATGGTCTTGGAATCAAAGCTTCCTCTAATTCCTTTAATTTTTCCTTTAAAATTAAACTTTCCTTTTCTGTGTTATAGACAGATTCCTTCAATGCTTCTCCGATTTCTTCATGAAACTATAAAATCTTTGAAGGTGAAACCCCATGGAAATCGATTTTCGATTTCCATTTCTCATACATTTTCTTGTTTTTCATGTTTACTTTTTCAATTTTTTTTTTTTAGAATTTCTATTGTAGGCCACGTGGTGAAGTGCTACATACTCCTCTTCAAATATTTCAGGTTCTTGAGAGACCATCACTTCAATAGTTTCTTGGGATTTTAGCAGTCGTTGTTTAGACGAGTTCGGTTCCTCTATAATCACATCTACATCCATTGCCCGAGGACTTTCTTGAATTTCGGGTATTTCTTGTCCCATTTTTTGGGTCTCTTTTTTTTCTTTTAGAAAAGGTATGTACAACATGAGATTTTTCAAGATTTTTCTTTGTTGGGTCCTTGTCACTGCCATCATCTAAGTTTTCATCATGTATTTTCCTTGTTTCTAAACCATTGCTCCTTGGTTTTGTTCTTTCTAGGGTACTTATTTCAAATACAATAGGGGAATTGGGGGTTTTGTTTGTTACTTCTTTTCCTTGTTATTGATAGCACTCGTTAGTGATGGCTAATTCTTCTATATCATTAAGAGATTCAATTATTGAGGTCTTGAGAAGGTTTAAATTATCCCCTCCTCCTTCTTTAAATCATTCAATCTTAGTAAAATAAGAAGAATATCCCACTAGGGACATATGTGCAGTAAATAAATCATTAGGGTCAAAAACCTCAATGCATTCAACTTCATTCAGGCTGAGTTGGTCAAATTGAACTGCAAGTTCATCCAAATGGGAGATGTTCTTTACAACAACTTCTCTGAATTTCCAAGGAAATGGGATGGAATTCTTTTTACTTTTCTCATTAAAGAAATGAGTTGAGGACTTGTATTGCCTGCAAAATTCTATAACAAAGTGTTTGTCTGATACATTGAAAGGGAGGATAAAGGGTTTCTCCTCAAAAGAAAATAACCTTGTAATGCTAAAATCCTCTATAGTTTCAAACAATCCTTTCTATGACAAAGGTAGAAGCCTCAAGTCACATTCTTGACGCGTTAGGGTCAAAGATTAATTTTTTTAATTCTAAGATAAAATTGTTGTGGACCGGGTAGAAATGATATTGATCCTAATGCCTCTATAGGGATGTATACCAATCAAAAATTGGCTCCACCTTGAAGTCGAAACTTATTTTCCTTGGTAATCCCTAAAAAAAATGGCAGTAAGCTATGGAGAAAATAAGATAAAATGTCATGTAGAATTTTTCGAGTCTTCTTCATACCACCCAATTGAAATGAGATTTCATTGGAAATAACACAACCCCAATCAACGAGGGAATATTCATGCACAACGAAATGAAGGATAAAAATAATATTTATCGGCACAAAGACTGTGGATTCAAAACTAATCATGCTATCAAACAACCAAGAAAATTCCTTGTAGGGATGCTTTAAGGAACTTAACTCAATAATAGAAACATTGGTATTGTCTCTTGGGTCGACCAAACATTTCTTGAGGAACTCTTCTCCTCCTTTGTGTTCTTTGATGAATTCATTGGCTTCTTCACCCTTGAACTGCATGGTGGGCATTGGGAGTCACAGAATTCTTGTGAACACTTAAGGAGCTGAGGAGATAGGTTGATTCCATTGGATTTGAATTATTATCCTTTCTGAATCAAATTTATCTATGCACCACTGAACTAGCTCTTTGAAGCTTTTCACCTATGGAACACAACCAACCAGAGCTATTCCTAAAGTCCATACATGGTTTTTATTTTTCTCAGCATGATGGAGGGCCTTGTAGTAATTGTAAGATCACGACCAATGGAACTCTTGGTCTTCATGTCTGAGCATATTTAACATATCTCCACAATACAACTCTTTTCTCCTACTTGAAATTATTTTCATTTCTTTCTATTCTTACAAATAGGTGGCACTACTGTCGATATAATGTTTTACATCTTGGAATATTAGTCCTTTATTTAATCTACCACATATTTCCTTGGTGATTAATTACTGTAGCTCTTATTTCAAAGTTGTCGGCCTGCATGATGAGATTTTGAATTTATTACAAGGCTTACGGAATATTCACCACTTTAATAACCACATTATTCTCACACAAGTGGCGGGGGAAATAAATGCAACTAGGAAATGGTGATGTGATGTCATGGAATATGGAAAAAGGTTAAGTATGGAAATGTGAAAAGATGAATGGAACGTACAATATGGAGAATGCATGATTGCGGGATGCAGGACATAAGACATGGAGAATGAAAATGGTGAAAGGGAATGAATCCCACATCCACAATGTAAAAATGACTAAGTATGGGAAAAGGTCATTATGCGGGTCAAGTGAGAGGGTCATTATGTAAAATGAGATATTTTGGGTCGTGGGACACAGGACATGGGAAAAAAGGTAAGTGGAATAGACAAGTGTCCCACATCTGCATTCTAAGAAATCAACTACATATAAGAAAGGTAGAAGGTGCATTTTGGAGGATGCAGGGATAGATAGGTCATTCTGAGTGCAGTGCGACTGCAGGACATGGGACATGGGGATTTGCAGGACAGGAAGATGTTGGTCTCCCACGTCACTTGAAAAAATGACTAAGTGTTGGAATTTCGAAAGAAGAAAAATGACTAAGTATAGATACAAAGGCTTGCAGGTCCGTGGACTTGGGAATTTGATAGTAGTGTGATCCACAATCCACATTTTAATGGATAAAACAACTAAGCAAAGAACACTTTAGGAGAAAAGAAAAAAAAGGAAAAAAGACTAAGGATGGGTGTGTATGTACTAACATTGATCAACAAATGTGGATCAACAATGATGTGGCTTTCATTGACTCTGACAAACAATGACTTCAACTTCTTCTAGACTTGATGAGGGAAGTCGATTCCATTGAGGTGAAAACAAATCTCTCGCGAGATATAGACCTTGATGACCCCACAACATCATCAACATACTTACCAACTTAACGAGAAATCTATAGAGTTCTCATTTTTTGGGGGATCACATTTTTTACCCCGTTTTTAAAAATGGTGTTATTGGTAGCACCGCCCCCCCCTCCCTTTTTAGGTTGTTTTTTGATATTTTAAATTTTTTGATCCATAATGTTTCCACTTTATTTTTTTAAATGCTTGTTTTTCATCTATTTTCAATTTTTTTTTTTCAACAATGTTTTTAAACATTTTTCCATGCTTTTTTCAATCTTAAAAATATTTTTTACCATTTACTTTTTTGAAAATAAGATTTTTTCGTCTCCTTAATTAATTTATGGTTCCATACTTTATTAAATATAGTGGAAAACGTCATTTTTAACACATTTTTTTACCTTTACTTCAATACATAGAAAATCATTGTAGTTAAATAACAATATTTTTAAATATTTAGCAAAAAAATATAAATTGATTTTTTTTTTTATAAATTAAAAACTAAAAAAAACTAAGAAAAATAAAAGAATTGAAATTAAAAAAAAAAATTAACAAACAAATTTATATAATT
>ML804368.1:119237-136576 GCA_009831015.1 Picea engelmannii
AATGAAAGAAGTTGACAAAAATTGTGGTGCTTCAAAATCTTCAAGATCAACATGAAAATTTGAACCATATTGGGATTGAGTATTAGTGCTCAATTCGGATTGGTTAACAATTAATTGATCTTGCTTGTCTGAGAGAGAAACGAGATATTCAAACCATTAATTAATAAGTGACATTTCTTTCAAAGGGAATCTAGTACAAACATGTATGAACCTAATTGCAAAATCATTGAATAATTCACCATTTTCTTTCCTTAAGCAACTTAATTCTTCACTTAATTCATCATAATCATAATTGTTAAAATCTAACAAAAACTCAATTACAAACTCAGACAAAGAACGAATTGAATTATCCAGAAAAGATTCAAACCAGTATTTAACTTGATCTCGGAAAGTGAGAGCGAACAATCTGCATGTAACATTAGGATCATTGATATTATGTCTTAAACTTTTATAAAAAAAATTAGAAATATGGTCTAATGCAGATGTGTTCCCTTCACCATCAAAGGTGAGTTCTAAAAATAGATCAGTTGTCTTGTTAGGAATAATTGGTAATGAGACATTGAAGGCATGTTCCAACACAGTGATTTGGGCAGGAGCCGTGAAAAATTAAGAAATTAAAGAAATTGACTACAAATAGTTAGATTGTCATCTAATCTGCTTTGTAGTGCATTACAGAAGAATGATTTATAAATTTGGAATTATGAAAGGCTGGGGAGTGAAACATTTAATCATTAAAATTACCCCAGCCCTCCTTCTAGTGCCATTTGTTGAAGAGCGTAAGTAACACACCATCAACTGAAAGGTCAAATCCGGACCAGGGTTGTCTAAATAACCCAAGTTTTTTGGAATGAAATGACCCGATGGGTTTAATGCCTCTGTTGGCCAACTAAAGTCCTAAAAATAATAAAATAAATGAAACTAATCTAAAATCTATTATTCTAACAAATGATATATTACTTACTAATGTTTATTAAAAAGAAACGTGAATATACAAATGATTATAAACAATCTAAATATAGTTTACAATGTTTACTTGAAATCTTGTGAAAATGAATGTTTATAATAATGTTTCAAACTAAGATAAAATAATAACATAAATCTTTTTGTTTTTTTTTAATGTTTAAATATTTAAACTAATAAATACTAAGTATGTACAATTGAAACAATAACACAGAAACAGTCAAAGCTAATTAATGCAATCACTGTCTCATTCATATATACACAAGTCTGAATAAAAGAAAGCAATGCACTTACTAACCTCTCATTGATCAGCAGTACTAAGCTAAATTCATCTCTTTGTATTTGTATGAGTTCATCTTAACCTGTGTCAAGTGTGAACCTATGGCAAAAGAAAGCATAATACTTCCTGAAGAAATTCGATGAAGTGTTTCATATTCTGGAATGAGTTTATAACGACAGAAGGACAAATAATTATATATCTTGTGACCTTGAAATGTCCAATAACTGAAAATGAAAGAAATTTCAATTCTTAGGAATGGTGTTACCAGCTATCTAGCATCAGATGTAAACTCAAAATACTTGAATAGATGATCAGTCACAGATATAAACTAAACCAAAAGATAATGAACAACATAAAGAAAAGCATGATATAAAAAATTACATGTAGAATAGTCTAAAGCTAATTCAATACAAACAAAGTTTCATATTCAAAAATTATATGAGAAACAATATTAACAATGCACAATCTACAAAAGCCAAAGAGTAAATTGTTTTCTCATATAGTTTCAACAAACTATGTTCATCATATGGTCTAGGAAGAACTTTTGGGATAATAGATTCTTAAAGATTGAAAAAATTAATATATAAATGATAACAATCAACCATGTATTGATAAAAAAGACTAAAGCTAATTTAAATCAATGCATAATCAATTATTCAAAGAATATGAAGATATTATAATGAAAATAAAACCATTTTACTCACAGGACAAAATCCATTAAACAACTTGGAATTCCATATTCTTCTTTGAAAATACTCGTCCATTCTCTCAAAAATTCCAACCATCCGTTACTCCATTTGAAAAGAAGAAAAGTTTACAAGATAAATAATATACAAAAGAGAAAGAATAAAAATCCTCCTTTCAATTTCTTGGATCTCCCTAGCTCTGAACTTTCTCGTATATTTATACAATGAATGAACTGTTTGGGCGTCACTAATAATTTCCACCACCTGAAATTTGCCTCATAAAAAGACACAAGTATCTCTCAAATCGTGCATTTGTTTGGGAAAATTTCTATGTGGAAGCTAAATGGGTCCATTTGGGAAACGGGTTTTCAACCGTTTCTTCAAATTCCTCACGGTTTAGCTGCAATCAGTCCCGTAAAATCGTGTCTCTTTTCTTGGTGCATTTCCAAATTTTATCTAATGTTGCTCATAAATTTATTTGCAGCAATCCAATATTATTTTTGGATCAATCATCTTGAATGTATTTAGCTAATAAAATCAAACCATGATCAGATTTGTACCAAATAACTGATAATAGAAACCTATGAAACAAAAGGAAACATGAATTAATAACCTAAAAATTGTGAATAAAACAAAATCTAGAACAATAAAATAAAAAATGAATTTAAACTAACTATAAGTTCTAAACAAACATTGTTTATAATTTCCTTTCAAATATGATCTTAAAATTCTAGAAGCTTCAAGTTAATGGAGAAGAGAAAAATATTAATTTGGATTTTTTTACAAAAACAAATCATAGATAAATCTTTTTTTATTATTATTATTTTTATTTTGCAATGAGATGCAAAATGAAAAAAGAATTTAATTAATTAATATCACCAAATGATTTTATGAAAATGAGAAACCAACCAAGATATTATTTGATTAGTATTGAACCCATTATTCTAAATAGTCAAACTTGCTAATGAGCAAAAGAAAGAACACATAATCATAATTTAAACGAAAGTAAACAGTTGATAAAAATTAACATTTTTGTTTAAATTGACATTTCTATGCTCGTTTATAAATTTTGACATATACTCTTGTAATGAATGTCTCATACTATAGTGAATGTTTTAAGTTTGTCTCAAAGGAAACCAAGGTATGGAACGATTTGAAAAGGTTGATTTTGTAGCTCATTATAATTATCAAGATTCTAATGGGGGCCCTTTAAATTTTGTAAACATTTAGGGGGAATTGTTGGGTCCCAACAAGTAATCACCCCCACTCTCTCACTCACGAAGGGGGTGAATGTCAAGGTATGATGTGTAAATGCATCTCCCTACACCACTCTAGGAATTTGAGCTAGATCTCAAGCCAGAGGGGGGTACCCTTGATACTTCTTCAAGATATGTTTTATAAAGATTCAACTAGTTTTTTTGAGGAAGGCCAGATGATGCATCACAATAGATATAACATCCCCTAACCCAACTGAGGGACATTACGGTGCAGAATATACATAAAAACAGAATTTCTACTAACTAATTTAATTCATTTACAACTAACTCATTTCTTGTAGTTTTTAGCTACAATTTAAAACAGATTTAATTAATGTCTATAACCACAAAATATAATCATTTACAACATGTTAATAATCAACATGAAATGTGGATAAAAAAACTCATTATAGCAGCATATAAATCACTTCCAAAGACACAGAGTTCATGCACAACAATTAAATACGTAATTTAACACAACAAAAAGATAAAACACTTATATTTTCACAACATTTGTGCAACTAGCTGCTTGAGACAAGAATTCCACCCAACCATAGGGTGAATGTTCCAAATATCAATAGTCAGTCACCCCCGAGATAAGGCTATAAATCCACAAAAGCGGATGGTCTCTCGCAATCCACTCACAACTCATAAAACTCTCAACCCAATTTATATTCTCCTACAGCTATCCCAATTTTCCATCATATCTCTTCCTCTTTCCCTGTCCAACCCAAGTAATGCACCATTCGTTTATCAGGGATAACCCAAGGGATGCACCATCCATTTATTAGGATCAACCCAAGGAATGTGTCATTATTTTATCAAGGTATATATGGCACAGGTAGATAGGAATCTCTCAACTGGGAACTCAATGGGGAACTGTTGCTAGGAAAACTATCAGCAAACCAACAACAAACATATGTTTCAGTGAAACTCACATCGAATTTCACTCTCCAAGTCTGACAACCTGAATCTTCATTTTTGCAGCTCCAATTCTCTCCAATTACGCTCCATATTACTCTATAATTATCCCTCCATGGTTTCATCAGCTTCAAGCTCTATTTCTTTCTTTCTCCTTGTCTCTCATGCACAAACTTGACTCCCCAAAAAATTGTTTCCCCAACCCATACGAATTTCCTCTCTTTGGATTTCCTTTCTTGACTCACACTCTTCCTCGAGCTAATTATACTCAACTCCCATGTGCCCAATAACTTTGGGATGTGACCACTCACACCCACCCTCTTACATGTATTCAATGATTGGCTTTGGAAACACTCAATCAAAAATGGGAAGGTTCATATACAATAGTAATTTTAGGAAAATGGGTTAAATTAATATATATGGGTATTTGCCCCTTGAACCCCTCTTGGCCATTATCCTAGACACTTCCCCCTCTTGTGGATTAATTCAACCCCCATCTCTTGTCCATGTCCCCCTTAAAAGTTGGCGTCACATTTTATTAATAAAACAAGGAAATAAAATTTGTATATTACATCACTTGGTCGTAGCCACATATTATATCTACATAAGAATTAATTAAATTGGGGATTATAGCAGGGATGTTACATTCCCCTTACCATACAATTGTGTTCTGTATTTGGTGCACTCTATGCCCATACACATATATGCAAATTTACATCACAATACTTAGAAATAAAATTCTTCAATTTACCAACTCTAGTAGCAGCTCCAACTAAAATCTCATGTTCCTTTCAACTTGCCGACCCAAGGAATGCCCCATTCATTTATCAAGGATAACCCAAGGGATGTACCATCTATTTATTAGGGATAACCCAAGAATATACCATTCGTTTATCAGGGATAACCCAAGGAATAAGAAATTATTTTATCAAGGTCCCCAACATAGCTGGCTAGGACTCGTCGATGTGGTTCTGGAACTCTAGATGCTTAAAATGGAGTCTTGCATTGTGTTTTCTTCAAAATTGTCAAAAATTTATGGGTATTATGCCCACATGTTTTGTTCATGCTCCCATGTAGCATATTCATGACCGTAGCAGGTCCATTGAACCTTTACCAATCCTATGGCTTTATTCCTGAGCACTTTGACTTTCTAGTCGAGGATGCATAATGGTTCCACCCAAAAATCCCCTTCATGCTTTACCTCAATTACATTCCAATCAATTATGTGGTTACGATAAGGCACATATTTCTTTAAAAATGATACATGAAATTCACTCTCATGGATGCAAGCAATGCTAACATGTATGCAATTGGCCCTATATTTTATAATATTTCAAAAGGCCCACAATATCTTATTGCCAACTTCAGGAAACTTCATAATCTTATCGAACTTCTCTTTGCATTTACTTTTAAGAACACATGTTCTCCCACTTTAAAATCTATGAAAACTTTGTTCATGTCTACATAAATTTTCTACCTATCCTGGGAAGCTTTTAAATTTTGCTTTATCTTTTCCATCTGCTTTTCCATTTCATTAATAATTCAGACCCAATAACTTCTTTGTCTTTTGGATTATCCCAACTCACTGGAGTGTTACATTTTCTGCCATACAATGCTTCAAACAGACTCGTTTTCAATGAGGCATGATACCCATTATTGTAGGAAATTCAAATAAATGGATATAATCTTCCCACTTTGGTGGTTGATCCATCACATACATTATAAGCATGTCCTCAATTATCTTGTTAATCCTTTATGTTTTCCCATATGACTCTGGATGATATTTTTTACTAATATTTAAATTTGTCCCAAAGCCTTTGAACAAACCCTTCCAAAAATTGGAAGTAAAATTTAGATCTATGTCTGAAACTATTTCCTTAGGGACTCCATGTAGCCTAGCAACTTCTTTCATATAATTTTTTGCGATATTCCTTGCCTTGTGTTTAGTCTTTATTGGAATAAAATGTGTTTCTTTAGTTAATTTATCCACCACCACCATGATGGAATCATGTTGCTTCACTATTCTAGGCATCTTAGTAATAAAATCAACAGTAACTACTTCCCACTTCCATTCCCAAATGGACAATGGTTGTAGAAAACCTATTGGGTGTCTATGTTATTTGTTTACTTTTGGCATTCTAGACATCCAGCTATGTAATTAGCCACTTCCTTCTTCATTCATGGCCAAAAATATTGCCTTCTTACTGCTGCAATTGTTTTCTGATATCCTGGGTGCCCGGCATATGGCACATTATGCATCTCCTTTAACACTGCATTTTTCATCTCACTGGAATTCGACACATACACCTTACCTTTGTACATGAGAATTTTGTCTTCTTTCAGCTCATAATAATTAAATTTCTGTTGAAAATTACCTTGTTGTAATGTCTCTTTTATTTTCACATAGTGTTGATCTGAATTTGTTGTTGCAATAATTTTGTCTTTCAAATTTTTCATGTACACGTTGAAGGTTGTAATATGCACTTCATGAGCTCTCCTGCTAAGACGATCATCCACTTGATTTTCCTTTTCCTTTATATGCTTAATTTCGAAGTCATATTCACTCAAAAATTCTAGCCATCTAGTTTTCCTAGCATTTAGTGTTGGTTGTCCAAACAAATGTTTCATACCACAATGGTTTGTCCTTAGCTCGAATTTCTTACCCATAAGGTAATGCCTCCACATTTTCAATGCATGTACAATCGTTGCCAACTCCAAGTCATGTGTAGCATAATTCCTCTCATGCTCTTTTAATTTTATAGGTTCATGGCATACCACATGGTCCCTTTGACTAAGAACTCCATCAAGTCCTTCCTTGCATGCATCGATGCACACAACAAAATCTTTGTTTGGATCTGAAATCTTCAAGATTGGTGCATTTGTCAATATTCCTTTCAACTGTTGAAAACTCTCTTCACACTTGGAAGTCCATTCAAATTTCACTCTTTTTGCAAAGAAGTGATTGGACTTGAAATCTTTGAAAAACCTTTTATGAATCTTCGGTAATAACCGGTGAACCAAAAATGAAAGTATTACTGATAAATTGCAAGTTAGTTTAATGAACTTTTTGCATTGAATCATTAAGAATGCAAAATACATAAATTTGTTATCTTGTTTGTGGAATATCAAATGTGACTTTTACTTGATGCTTATTAATGAATAAAGAGATCATCCATTAATATCCATGCTGTAAATAAAGAGAATAGAATAGAAAAATAGAAAGAGAAAAAGAGACAAGAGGTTGATAACGGAGTTCACCAATCGTTGGTTACGTCTTCGGGCCCACTTCCAAGTGGAGGACCTCTTTATTGCTCTTTAAAATGATCAAAGTTATCTTACAATGCTCTTTGATGTTACATTGCATCCTTCATGTTTGTTTTGCAAGACCTCCTTGCTCAGATTCATGCATGCACCATCAAAATCCTCTCAACAACATGAGAAAAACGCCTCTCAAAATATGAGAAAAGGCCAAAATTTACAAACTGCCCCTTCAAAACCTTGCATCAAAAAGTCTCCTACAAGCTTCAAAAATCCTGGTTTATATAGATTTTGAGGCTCAGATGAGGAATCCCAACTTCCCTCAAGATCTAGCCTCTTTTTGGGATCAAATCCCCCTTCAAATGGCCTTAATATCCTCAAAAATCCATTTTTTGGACTAAATATCAATCAAAAATCCCCAAAAATCATTAATATATGGTTTAAAAACCACTTTCCAACAATATATGGGCCAAGCCCCCAATGGACGGGAACACGCCTCCAAACAGGGTCACATAACACCATAAAACCATGGGTTGGGGCTTAGCCCTAGCCCCCTTCTGCCCACATAGTAATATATTACAATTTAAATAAAATTAAATGCATATTATTTAACAAGAGACATGTGGGGCGCGCTGGTGTTAGTGCTCTCCTTAAGGCGCTTGGCTTGGTGGGTGGTCTTGGGTTCAAAACCCATGGACCCCCAAATATTTTTAACACTTGCCATTCGACCCTGACTGGGTGCCACGTGGAAACCCATGTCTGGGCCACATGGCACTTCTTCATTTGCCAGCAAAGTGCCACATGTCAACCTCTGAGTGGATCTGCCATCCACATCTACCCAGTCAACTGCTGCCACATGTCACACTACCATTGGTCCAATTCTGCATCATGAGGTGTCGTTGGTGATGTCATGTTGATGTCATCATTGAATTTTTGCCAGGCCTTTGACTTTTTTAGCTGTTTGAGAAAACGGTCAGAGTACGATAACTATCACATACAGCGTCCATTTGAGAAAGTAAATATATTGTCGGAATCAACGCGATGAGCCAGTCGCAATGGAATTAGTTTCATCCAATTCTGAGAACTTTGATTTTTGAGCATGGGGAGCCTCCTGGATCATTCCTCACCACTTTGGAAGCTTTTGGACCACCAAAATTCTGTTTTTACTTAGGTAAGAAGTGAGGGTACTGCATCCCCACTTGTCCGATATCGTCCATCCTTTCTGCTTGGACAATAATCACTTGACTAATCAAAACAAACATGAAAACTGAGATAGCATTGTTTATCAAAGTAATCATCCCATCAATTGTGCAATCATCTACATTCTTTGTCGCAATTAGCATCCATACACCATTGAATAGTAGCAAACTAATCAACAATACTAGACATGTTAATGAGAATGAAACAACATGCTTCCCCTTCTGCATAGGAACAGTAAATAAATTATGCAGTTGAACCTCATGTTGTACCTTCGGTGACACTTTATGATTGTTAGAAACATACTGAACCATCTCATGTTTAGCATCACAAACTTCTTGTTTTGTTACAGACATAAGTGTTAAATTTTTTCTTGCATTTACCATTCTTTTTAACTGCCCTGTAGCTGCAAAAGACCTATCACTTTTCATGCGATGAGCACGAACAATGTACTCTTTCCCATCTTTCTTGAAGCAATATTTATTATCCTCCCTGTAGAATATGGATTTTCTATCATAAAGGTAGGGGCTTCCCAAGACAATCCCACATATGTCCAGTGGAATTATATCAATCTCTACTTCATCAACATAGTTAGAAGTGATTGCAAATTTGATTTTACATTGCTTGGTTACTTGTAAATTATTATCACCGCATATCCATCCCAATGGATATGGTTTAGGATGTGACTTAGTTTCAAGTCCCAAGTTATTTACAACATCTTCACTGACTAGATTGGCTTGTGATCCATTGTCTACAAGAGTATCAACTTTAACATTATGTGTTATAACCCTTATGTGGAAAAGTTCATTCCTTTTACACTCATCATTTACATCAACTGATCTAGAAGAACTAGAACTTGCAACATAATTTATACCTCGGATTCCCATAGCTACAACATGTGTCTCATCACTGGAATCTGGTACAAGATCTACTTGAACTGTCACAGTTGTGGTATTCTTCCTTTCCTGGTTGGCATACTTCCTTGGCTTCGGATGTAAGATCCAACAACGATCTTCATCATGGCCTACTTTCTTGCAAATCTTGCAAGTAGGCTTCTCCTTTCTTAGTGTGGTTGTCTTCTTCTCTTTCCTTTTCCCTGCATCCTTTCTTTGCCAAGTATCTATAGAAGCACTATCACCAACATTCCCTTTGTTTGATTCAATGTGAATGTCTTGTACACATACTTCATCAAAGTTAGAAGGATTTAGCATAAGAATAGTGTGCTTAAGATAAGAATGTAAACCACCAATATATTTTAGGAGTGTCTCTTGTGTATATAATGGAATACCCAAATTTAAAGATTTATTAAGAAATATTTGAGTATATTCTTGTACACTTTGACCTTTTGATTGCCTTA
Organism: Picea engelmannii; assembly: GCA_009831015.1. Taxonomy (NCBI): domain Eukaryota; kingdom Viridiplantae; phylum Streptophyta; class Pinopsida; order Pinales; family Pinaceae; genus Picea; species Picea engelmannii. Next base: position 129,153 of record ML804368.1, read on the forward strand.
AACATTGTCAATTCATCATTTCTTGTTGCATGTAAGCTAAAGGGTAAAACTGTTTTTTTAATGCAATAACAAAATCATTCCAGGAAGAGATTATCTTACCACTTTTCTTAAGATCATCTCTAGTTCTTCTTTCCCACCATATGAGAGTTGTGCCTCCCATTTTGAGACTTTCTAGTTGGATCTTAGTTTCATCATCAACAATCTTTTGTATCCTGCAATATACTTCTAACTATCTCACCCAATTATCTAGCTTTTCTGCATCTAATTCACCATCATAAGTGGGTAATTGAAACTTTACATCTAACTTTAATAATGGCATATCAGAAGAATGATGATTTTTTTGTGTATCCTTGGAGGAATGTACACTTGCTTCATTATTAGATGATGAGGATGAAGGAGAAGAAGGTTTTGAAGGTCAACCACCTCCAACTCCTCCTTCTGCTCTTACCAAAGATTCACCTTCGTCATTGCCTCGAAGCCTTTATTGCCCTCTTTCATGATAAATATCCTCTACCATGGCTTGCATCAATTTAAAGGCCTCGAAGAAATCATCTGCAGATTTGTAGGGACCCAATTTTCTTGGCAAAGACATCTCTTGCTTATGCGATCTCCTTTGAATCTCTGTGTCAAGAGCCTCAAGTTGGCCTTCTCCTCACTTGAGTTTTCCTCTGGTGAGCATCCAATGCTTGCAATTCCTGTCAAACCTTCACAACCAAATGCTCTAATTCCATAAACTTGATCCAAAAACGAAGGTATTACTGAGAAATTGCAAGTTAGTTTAATGTACTTTTTTCATCAGATCGTTAAGAATGCAAAATACATAAACTTGTTGTCTTGTTTGTGGAATATCAAATGTGACTTTTAATTGATGCTTATTAATGAATAAAGAGATCAACCATTAATATCCATGCTGCAAATGAAGATAATAGAACAGAAAAACAGAAAGAGAAAAAGAGACAAGAGGTTGATAACGGAGTTCACCAATCGTTGGCTACGTCTCCGGGCCCGCTTCCAAGTGGAGGACCTCTTTATTGCTCTTTAAAATGCTCAAAGTTCTCTTACAATGTTATTTGATGTTACATTACATGCTTCATGTTTGATGTGCAAGACCTCCTTTCTCAGATTCATGCATGCACCATAAAAATCCTCTCAACAACATGAGAAAAACGTCTCTCAAAACATGAGAAAAGGCCAAAATTTACAAACTGCCCCTTCAAAACCCTGCATCAAAAAGTCTCCTATAAGCTTCAAAAATCTTGTTTTATATAGATTTTGAGGCTCATATGAGGAATCCCAACTTCCCTCAAGATCTGGCCTCTTTTTGGGATCAAATCCCCCTTCAAATGGCCTTAATATCCTCAAAAATCCATTTTCTGGACTAAATATCAGTCAAAAATCCCAAAAAATCATTAATATATGGTTTAAAAACCACTTTCCAGCAATATATGGGCTAAGCTCTCAATGGAGGGGCACTTGCCCCCAAACAGGGTCACATAACACCATAAAACCATGGGCTGGGGCTTAGCCCCAACCCCCTTCTGCCCACATAGTAGTATGTTACAATTTAAATAAAATTAAATGCATATTATTTAACAAGAGACATGTGGGGCATGTTGGTGTTAGTGCTCTCCTTAAGGCGCTTGGCTTGGTGGGTGGTCTTGGGTTCAAAACCCATGGACCCCCAAATATTTTTAACACTTGCCATTCGACCTTGACTGGGTGCCACGTGGCACCTCTTCATTTGCCAGCAAAGTTCCACATGTCAACCTCTGAGTGAATATTCCATATACATCTACCCAATCAACTGTTGCCACATGTCACACTACCATTGGTCCAAGTCTGCATCATGAGGTGTCGTTGGTGATGTCATGTTGACGTCAGCATTGACTTTTTGCCAATCCTTTGATTTTTTTAGTTGTTTGAGAAAATGTTCAAAGTACGATAACTCTCGCATACAGCGTCCATTTGAGAAAGTAAATATAATGTTGGAATCAGCGCGACGAGTCGATCGCAATGGAATTGGCTTCATCCAATTCTAAGAACTTTGATTTTTGACCATTTTATGAGCCTGGGGAGCCTCTTGGATCAACCGGAAAAACCCATGAATGATATAACCCCTGTCAAATTCTTTGGTTTTGACCATCCTCTAATGGCCTCTATCTTCTCAGGATCAACTTTTATCCCTATTGTTGATATTATATGGCCCGAGTAGTGAATTTTCTTTTGATAAAATATGCACTTACTTATATTAGCATATAATCTATGCTTTCTTAAAAATTGCAACATCATTCTTAAATGCTTCTCATGTTCCTCCTCTAATTTAGAGTAGACAAGCATATCATCTAAGAACACAATCATAAACTTGTCCAAGTATTCCCTGAACACTCCATTCATCAGGCACATAAAAACTGCTGGTGAATTTGATATCCCAAATGGCACTACCGTGAATTTATAATGCCCATATCTTGTTATGAATGTTGTCTTGTTGATGTCTTCTTCCTTTATCCTTACTTGATGATAACATGATCTCAAGTCAATCTTGGAAACGATTCTTTCACCTTTCAATTGATCAAACAAATCATCAATTCTAGGAAAATGATGCTTATTCTTTATGGTAACCTTATTAAGCTACTTGAAATCAATACACGGCCTTAAGGTTCCATCCTTATTCTTTACAAAAAGAACCAGGGATCCCCAAGGTGACACACTTGGGGATGTATACCCTTTTTTTAACAATTCTTCAAGTTGCATCTGCAACTCCTTCATTTCTGGTGTACCCATTCTGTAAGGTGTCTTATACACTAGGGAAGCTCCTGGCACTAAATCAATAGAGAAAAGAATGTCTCTCTTTGGTGGCAATCCTGGAATTTCTCTAAAAACATCTTCAAAATCCCTCAAGATTGGATGTTCTTCAATGCTTGCCACTTTGTCTTTGGCTTCCTCCTCCATATGGGTTGCACACATCTGGCATCCCTTCATGAAGCTCTTCTTCAACTACATAGATGAAATCTCTCTAGTAGCTACAACTCTTGGAATTCCTTGAATATTGCCTTGCTTCCCTTCCTCATCAAGACATGTGATTGTCTTGTTGTAACAATCTAGGACAACATGATGTTTTACCAACCAATCCATGCCAATTAGGAAATCATATGAACCCAACGGTATGATGTTTACATCTACCTTTGTGCTAAGTCTATTCATGTCTATCGGGAAATATTTAACCAACTCATTGATTTTCCTCTTAGCCCCCATGGAAAACTAAACTAACCAAGATTTCTTATGCTTACTTCTTTGCAAGTGAAATATTTCAACAATTTTAGCATTTATGTAACTATGACTGGCTCAAGAATCAATCAAAATTGTTATGGTTTGGTTATCAATCTTACCTTCCACTTCGATCATGGGGGATTGATATTATTCCTACCTATTGTCCAAGGCTACATAAATCCTTGGCATGATTCCTCCCATGTCTTTCACTGTTTCAGCCTCCTGAATGTTGTGGAGAATCCTCATTCTTTCTCCTTTGTGAGGGAAGTCCCTATATAAGTGATTCTCCTCACATCCCCAACATTGAACAGGTTGTTTCCTTGGCCTTTTCCCAAATGAATCTACATTTTTTTGCTCATTTTGGGCTACCTAGCCTTGTTGATTTTCTTGGGAGTTATTTCTAAAAAAGGGTGGCTTAAAGCCTTTCTGCCTTTGATCATTTTTCCCTTTCATCTTGTCATTCCAATCCTTTTGGTACACTGGTCTTTCTTTTCTTTGCTAAAAAATGTGCATTTCTCTCCTTATGGTTTCCTCCAAGGTCTCGGGGTTATCATATTGAATCTTGTCACTATAGAAGGAGGGTAACCCACTTAGAAACCTTTGGATTTTAACCTTCTCATCCTTGATGAAGTCGACATACTTCAACAATTCAAAGAACTGCTTCTCATATTTCTCCATTGTCATGGTTCCCAACTTGAGTTCAAAGAACTCTTTCATCTTTCTCTCATAGTAATGCTCAGACAAATATTTCTCTTGGAAATATCCTTTGAATTTCCTCCATGAGATCCTTTTCTCATCGAGGCTCTTGGCTTTCTTAATTTGATTCCACCACATGTTTTCCTTCCCTTGCAAGTGGTAGGTGGCAATTCTAGCTTCTACCTGGGATGGGTAATCATGCACTAGAAAATATTTCTTCATTTCCAACAGCCATGCCTCTTCCTCTTCTCATTTCCTATTCTCACCATTGAAAGTAGGTGGCTTTATTTTCATGAGTTTACCTTGATGTGCGGAATATATATAAAAATGGAATTTCTACTAACTAATTTAATTCATTTACATTTAACTCATTTCCTATAGCTTTCAGCTACAATTTAAAACATATTTAGCTATTTTCTATAACCAAAAAATAGAAACATTTACATCATGTTAATAATCAACATGAAATGCAGCTAAAAAACTCATTACAATAACATATAAATCACTTCCAAATACACAGATTTCATGCATAGAAATTAAATACGTAATTTAACACAACAACAAGATAAAAAAAAACTTATCTTTTCACAACAGTGGTGCAACCAACTGCTTGGGATGTACATTCCACCCAATCATAAACTGATTGTTCCAAATATCAACAACTAGTCACCCCCGAGCTAAGGCTAGCAATGAAAAAAAGAGGGTGGTCTCTCAGAGTCCACTCACAGCTCATAAAACTCTCAACCCAACTGATATTCTCCTACAGCTATCCTGATTTTCCACCATCTCTCTTCCTCTTTCCCTGTCCAACCCAAGGAATGCACAATTCGTTTATCAGGGATAACCCAAGGGATGTACCATCTGTTTATTAGGATTAACCCAAGCAATGTGTCATTCTTTTATCAAGGTCTCTCTAGCACAGGTAGCTAAGAATATCTTAGTGAGGAACTCAAGGGAAACTGTTGTTAGGAAAACTATCAACAAACCAACAAAAAACACTTGTTGTTTCAGTGCAACTCACACCAGAGTTTACTCTTCAGGCCTGAAAACTTGACTCTTCAGTTTTCCAACTCCAATTCACTCCAATTACTCTCCAACTTGCTCTAGAATTCTCCCTCCATGGTTGCATCAACTTCAAGCTCTGTTTCTTCGCTCTCTCCTTGTCTCTCATGCACAAACTTGACTCCCCAAAAAACTGTTGCCCCAACCCATACAAATTTCCTCTCTTTAGCTTTCATTTATTGACTCACACTCTTCCCTAAGTTGATTGTACTCAACCCCCATGTGCCCAATAACTTTGGGATATGAACACTCACACCCACCCTCTTACATGTATTCAATGATTGGCTTTGGGAACACTCAATCAGAAATGGGAAGGTTCATATACAATAGAAATTTTAGGAAAATGGGTTAAATTAATATACATGGGTATTTCCCCCTTGGACCCCTCTTGGCCATTATCCTAGACACTCCCCCCTCTTTTGGATTAATTCATCCCCCATCTCTTTTCCATGTCCCCCTTAGTAGTTGGCATCACATTTTATTAATAAAACAAGGAAATGAAATTTGCATATTACATCGTTTGGTTGTAGCCACATATTATATCTACATAAGCATTTATTAAACTGGGGATTATAGTGGGGATGTTACAGTAGCCTCCATAACTTACAATAAACAAAACACAAAGAGGTGATGTATGTTGTTGGAGGGAGATCACCAAGGAGAATGATTGAATCTTTCCAAGCATGGGCTCAACTAGCTTACTTCAAAGGGGTACCTTAAGCATAGCTCCATCCTTACAAGATAAATGAAAAAGTAATGAATATGATCTTAGGAGAAGGTCGAACTCTACCTTCCCAATACACACATTTCATTAGACAGAAAACCAAATGGGTAAGGAAAGCTTAGATTCATTGGTTCATTCAACACCATGTTAGACAGAAAATGCAGAGAGGGAAAAATAGGATAACTTACATGAGTTACATTAATTTCATTAATGGGAAAATGCACTAGTCCTTATTACAAAAATAAACCCACTAGTTCACTTGATACAATAGTAGTTGTAGGGGTTGGAACTATAAAATCATGGTCCTAGAGCAGTCATTATTTATCACAACTAGGGCACTAGGGGTAGGGATTATAAATTCTTGGTACTAGACCTGATTGGATCCCTTTACACAATATGTTACTCAGATAATATTTACAAAGAGACTCGGGAGGATGAGAAAAGAAGAAAATATGACACCAATGTTGCAAATCCCTCTAGGAAATCAACTTCTCAAAATTCTAGCAGCATGATGGTGCAAAATTCCCAATGATCCCCCGGTTGTGATCTTGAAACTTCTTCTTCTATAGACTCTTCTTTCCCAAAATGGTGTTGACTAAATTCTAAATTTTCAAGGGAGTGGGTGGGATACCTAGTCAATTCTTTAATTCACATCGACAAGTTTAGATAAGCCATATTGGGAGGCAACTAAGAAATATGTTGTATCTACCTCTGTCTCTTTTTTATTGTACCCCTAATTGAGAACCCATTCTACACAATTAAGCATGGCCAGGATGAAAATGGTTGGTACTTGTAATCTTAACATGGCCATAAATGCTACATTTAACTCAAACAGGCTCAGGTAGCTACCACCCATTACTATGTTGAGTGAAACTGAAAATCCCCCTTCTACTCACATCTTTTAGCAATAATTTTTCGGATGCATCATAGTGGTGGATTAATGGAAGGGAGAGACATGGTATTTGAACAATTTGTATTTCTCCTAAGGACCTTTTCTTCTCTGTAGAGTAATTTATGGCCTTGGCAAAATCCCTAGTGAATACTTTTATCAATTTTTTTATCAAGGACACATGGAAACTTGTGATTGGCTACAGAGGTCCTATGATGGATCCCTTTGGATGAGTCATGGGAGGGGGACATATGGTAGGCTCTAATTAACTATGAAGATTCAAATTCCCCTAGGGGTGAACCTCTCATTGATTTAATGTCAATCATTGATCCACTTTCTCGTGGGGAATCTCCACCATGGATCTCAACTTACAACGTCACAATTTTTAACACAAGTGGGGGAACCACAGCCTATCATTTTTTGGTTATCGATCTTGATTTACATGTACAATATCAGCCATTTGCGGTGATTTCTATTTTGTGGGCCCCCTTTTCCTTGACCTACTACTAAATATCATAAGTCACAATCCCATTGGGTGGGAGAAATCTCAGTTTGTTGATTTTCCCTTCATGGGAAACACCTGAGTCATTGATCTTATCTCATGGGGAAGATCTTGATCATTCTCAACATCGTCGAGGCCTCTCCCTTTATCTCCCAAGATCTCTCTCAAACTATTGTGGGTCATTGATCTTACAGATCGAGCGAAATTCTGACTCTTTATGACACAATATCACTCTTAAGCCTTCGATGGTCCTCATTATCATGGATCATTCTAATTCATTGATC
>ML804368.1:146117-162351 GCA_009831015.1 Picea engelmannii
ACCTCAAGGGCCTCAGCCTCGGATCTTCCTGCAATAAAATCTGAAAGATCAACATCAGTCAGATTTCTCTGAACTTCAATCAAGACTCTCTCTGCAACACGAGCAGAATCGAGACCAAAGCTTCGGTTGTTGAAGCATATCTTGGTATAACTATTCCCTTCCTCTGCTAATGGCCTCAGGAGCTCCTCAGCAAGATTTTCATCAACAAACCCTCGATCACCTCTTGATATATCAAAGATGGTCTCCTTCACTTCAACAGTTTTCGGCCTTGGTTCCTTCTCATGTTCTTGTTTCTGACTTGTGGGTCCTCGCTTAAGGGCCTCTAGCATGAGTCTATTGGCTTCTCTTGCATAAAAATGCACCACGGAGCTATCATCCAAATTGGGTTCCTTGGCTTCATGGTCATTTGCAGCAAGAAATGTTGTCTCTTTGATTCTTTTAGCATTTTCTGTAGCTTCTTCTCTGCTCAGGAGGCCATACTTTCTGGAAAAGAATGAAACTGAAGAGAGATTATCGGTCATGTGTTCTACCAGCATGAGGCGAGTGCTCTCACTTGGAGGCCACAGCTTGATGGAGAACGCTCTATCTTCCTGGTTGTTTGTTGATCCCAGAAACAATGCAACTCGCAAAACCCAAAGCGTCAAATGCTTCCCGTAACCCAAACGCAACTTCAGAAACTAGTAGTCGGCTGTCCTTCCCAGTACAATTGGCTGACCACATTGTTAAATCTATTAATTGTCAGTACATTGAATGACGTGAAGCCTGCAATAACACTTGAAAGATATTAGCCAATCAAATTGTGACAAATTCATAAATTTTTTATTAAAAAAATTATGTATATAAACTCCCTAAGTTAAACATTAGAATTTTTTCAAAAATTTGAAAGTCAACCTCTAACTAATGTAAAGTCAGCGATGAACTCATCGCTATAGTCCTTGCCCTTGGCCTTCCGACAGGGACTAATAATAACCATGTAAAAAACCATACTTACCAACTACCTATAAAGTGTTAAAGTGTTGTGCTAACCACTTTCCCTTTTTCATCTCCATCAAATTTCATGTCGAAAATTATTGGAATACCTATAAAGTGTCGTGCTAACCAGTTTCCCTTTTTCATCTTCATCAAATTTCATGTCGAAAATGATTGGAGTGACACATTCCTTGAAACGAATGACTCTTCATCATGTTACTTTACCCTTGAAATAAAATAATTCGTTCAAAATTCTACCAAAGTTCCATTCAAAAATGGCAATACAATACACCAAAGTTTGTTAACTCAAAAGTGTGCGGACTATCGTATCGTTTTTCATTAGTTTGATCTCCACTACATGGATACTTATGTAATAGATCTAATGGAATACAATGTTCGTATTTCAACATTAAGCCTTAGAATATAGGAGAAATGATAAATAAAGTTATTAAATATATTGCAAACATATATTATTTATAAAGAGTCGCACCTGTAAATAGGGTCAACCCCTCGCCTGATATTGTATAAATTACGGTGCTCATAAATGTGTCACCATTTATTCATTCAATATCAATAAATTTATTTGTTATATGTTCATGATCCCATGCCTTTGTAAAATTATGGGTACTTTAGTGAACAAACCGGTTGGTTCATTCGAGGTGGTATAGGACGTTCTCTCATTTGGCAGGGCCAAAAAATTAATAATATACATAGAAAACTAAGAAGTACGGAAGCGTATTCAGATAACAAAGAGAGTTTTAGATAATAGAAACTTTAAGGAGTTATGATCACTAGTTAAGTTTTCATTTTTATTTTTTTTAAATAGTTAATTAACATTTTTTTAGATTGGTCCAAATTTTATAGAACAAAATTATTTTATCTTAAAAATAGTTAAAATTTTATAAAATCTTTAAAAATTTGAATAATTTTTTAAAAATATAGCCAAACATTTTATAGTTTGCATAATAATAATAATAATAATCTATTTTTTAAGGTTATGGCCAAGCCAAACACTAAATTGGTGTATGAGACCCCATTGTTTATGGGACAAGGGAACCCCCTCCATGCAACGATTTGATTGCTAAAATCTACAGACTTGTAAGATCCATAACACTCTTAATCACTCACCACAAACATTATCATTGTTAGTATAAGTTGTTTCGACCATTGTGTGTGCCAAAAAACATGACTGTGTGAGGACATCTTACTTTTTCTTGGAATACTAAAAGCATTGTGTTGTCCACAACCCCACACATTCTATGGTCAGAGAAGAGAAAAAGTGTGAACGTTGTGGTTGACAACTACTATTGTTGATTGAAGGCAAGTAATACAATGTAACCACATTTTGATAATAAAAAAAAAAAACATGAACAAAGAAGAGGAAAGAAGATCAAGTCGCCCGAATATTATTCAAAGGTTTCACATTTAGTGGCCAAACTCTTTTGAATGGATATGTTGTTATTAACACTCTCGGTCGGGTTCTCGAGAGGTACAACATTTATTGTGTTGACAAAACGCATACTCTATAACTCGTTGCCACATGAAGCCTTTTCCAAAAAAGGCATGTCTAGACATGGATATGAAGCGTAAATCTGTGAAATATTAGGTGTTGATTATAAACATTACCCTAGCCCTATGGTGTATTATTAAATAATGTAATTATTATTATTATATAATAATAATAATAATTTATTTTTAAGGTCACGGCTAAGCCAGACACCAAATTGGTGTATGAGACCACCTCCGCCCAGCGATTTTACTGGTAAAGTCTATGAAAGTATACATACCCTACCCCGCTCTAGATTTGAACTTGTGACATCTTAAGAGGAAACACATATTCTTAACCATTAGGCTCACTCAGGTAATATATGTTTTAACAAGTGAATTTAAAAAAAAATATGAAAGTGCAATATTGGTCATAGTATTTAGTTTCATATATGAAAAGATTAAATGTTACTTAGAAATACATCAAGTTGAATGTTATAGCTTCAATGATGATAGTATTGGACAATAACTTTCTTGTAAATACTATATAGTTTGAAACCATCTTATTGACCTTAGAATAAGACCTAAAATTACTTATGATTGATTAAGAATTCGTCTCTCTAATATGAGAAAACATGTTAACGACCAAAGAGTGGAACTCTCCTCCCTTATGGACCACCAACTTTCAAGTGGCATGGTTATCCTTGAATAAGGGTGATGAGTTAACACACATTCACATATAGCACTGAGTGATAACTATCATCAATATCACTTGACAGTTGAATTATGATAGGTATATTCCACCTTAAAAAACAAAACAAAACATTAAAAGCAAGGTAAAATTACTTTAAAATTAAAACTTTCCAAGGCCAAATATATTTAAGGATGTCATATAAAATTTCCAAAAACACCATTAAATAATGGAAATGAAAAACACTTTTAAAAAATTATATTAACTATGACTAAAATGGATTCGGATTCATATTGAGGGTTTTCAATATAGTAAAAGGTGATTCAATATATTGGATAATATAAATGGGTGAGGGATTCTTTTAATTAAACTAAGAATTTACATATTGGAGGGATTTTTTTAATTAAACTAAGAATTTACATATTGGAGGGATGGGGAATTAAACTCGCCAAAATTTTAGGAGGGGCAAAGAATCAAAATGTTTGATTTGTATATTCTTAAGTCACAAAAAAATTGTATTGGAGAAACAAGTGTAATCAAACAACCATAACATTAGAGCAAAGGAAAGCCATTCAACCCTAATTACTTAAAATATTTAAATGCTTCCTTACAAGGATGACTATCATTTTGGATTTTTGACTAGAGGAGTTTTTGGTCGAAGGACTTTTAATTTAAAGTTGGTATTTGCACGTTGTTTGGAGATGGCATTGTTTTTTGTAACAAAGGCATTTGCACAGAGTTTGAAATTCTTTTTGTGTTAAGTGATTCTATACTTGGAAGGTATTCATGACATTATGTAGAAAGTATCCTATCTTATCCTTTGAAGCTATATGGGTCTTTGGTAAACTACAATTCTTTTTCTTATTTAAATCATAAGTGATTGGAAGCAAGGAACCCAATCTTTTACTGGTAAATTGGAAATTTCATGATAACCATTCATTGATTTTTTTCATAACCATATGCATTCATCCTTAAAATTGTCATGTATACTTTTAGCTACTTATGCTCATTACACCTTCAAAATATCAATGGCATTGTCAAAGAAGCTTCTTTAATGCTCTTTACTAGTCAACTTGAGATCAATTAAAGATATAAAGTGCGAGGGTAAGTGCGAGGGTCCCACAAAAATAATATTTTTCTTTTAGTGGAATCCCTTTTAAAGACCTTGAAACTTTATTAAAAATCCCCTTCCTTAACATAAATGGGTAAATGTTCTATCTCATTATGAACAACAATTGTATGACCAATCGTTGTGGGTACAATGATAAATGCTCGAGATCAAGTCACTCTTACGATATTTAGACACTTAGGAGTTAGTTAACATCAACTTGGTCTAATGTGATGTTAGGTATAAGTGTGTTTCTTAGTGTGTTTCTTTAGTATGCAGTTGTAATTCAACGATCACGATATATTCCTGGCATAGAGTGATCTGACAACATAGAGTGATCTGACAACTCATATTCTCATCGATCTTAACGATTACATCAATCCATGATTTAACACATGATTGGTCTCCATGATCTCTATTAAAATATCATGGAGGTTCATTTCTTGATGATCGATCATGAGAAACTCTTTGTACTATATTTTCTTTTGCATTAATAAATTGCCTCAAGTGGCCATGTTGGCTAGGGCCATGGATGTTTTCCCACGTGGGATTAACCACATAAAAAAAATGGTGTGTTGATCTTTGATATGGTTGTGTGAGTGATTTTTGAAGGTGTTCATCCTTTGTTAAAATACTTGTATTTTCGAACATGGTATCATAGCGCATTTCTTAGGCCTTCTCCTGTTGTAGATCGAGATCTAGAATTTGTGTTGATGCATCTTTGGTTTCTACCATTTTCATATATTTCTGGGTCTAGATGACTATGTCATTACATCTGGAGCGCTCATTTCATTTGGGAACACCTTTTTTTTCACTCGAAAAGGTTTCCACTTTCCCAACTTATAGCCATTTCAGTAAGATCCGGAGGTACAAAGCTTGAATACGCCCCTTCTAAATTTTTACAAAGATAATATTTTAGTTTTATTTTTTTGTTTATGGGTTGCTAGCATTTTTGGTCTATGTATGCTATTTTCCCTACGCTCTATGCGATCTCGTCAATTCAAAAACAGAAAGAAAACTTGCATTTTTGGGATAAGCTAACCAAAATCTAACCATTGTTGTCATCGAGAATTTGTTTTCCTATGTGAACACATGAAAAGAGTTTTTTTTAGCACGCACTCCAAGGTCATCTTCCACAACAACAACACTCATCCTCCTTATTAATATTATAATTTGTTTTTCACTAACTCACTTGGTTAAAAGTTGTTTTACTTAGTAAGAGGTCTTGAATTCAAGTCTATTTTGTGTTACTTTTTTAAAAAAATCCATGCATGTGAATCACTATAAAGTAGTTTTAATATTTATTTTTTAGTTAGTTTTTGCATGCAACTTTAATTTACAAAGTAACTTCATTGTAAAAGTGATTCTCATTTATTCTATAAAAGTGGATCACTTCATAAGAAACTTATTTGAAAAAGTGAGATTATAAGCAAGTTAGTGAAGGAGGGGAATCACCATGTGGACCAACTTCTACTTGCCACGTGGTTCTTTGGTCATCATTTATGCATTTTTTCAAAAGGGCATAACTTTCACATCCAAAGTTCATTTTCAGTGTCGTTTTTTTAAACAGATTATTTTTTCGAGAACCTTCCATCTAGACTATTAGTTTCGAATTTTAAATGCATATTCTATGCATTTTTAATATGGATTCTCCCATTGATCTTTTTCTTACCAGTACCAACTAGTTCTCATGGAAATCGCATATGGAGGATGTATGAAGAAGTAAAGGATTGTACAGAATTACCTTGGGAAAAGAACTAGAACCCATTGATGATGAAAAGAAAGTCAAATGAGTTAATAAGAGTGAAAAAGCACGTCGACCAATTAGAATGTCCATCTCTCCTAATTTAAGGTTTCACCTTCAAGGAATTGATGCACCCTGATGAAGCTTGGGAAACACTTCAAGTTATTTTTGGTAAACACAAAATTATTTGAGCCCAATGATTTTTCTTGCATTGAATATTATTTATCTAAGTTCAAAACACTTAGACCTTATGTATAGACTGCAAATTAAATCTAAAGGAATATCGATGTATGCATGTTATTCTTTCCAAGCTTGGTAGTGCATACTTTGTTTTTTTATCTACCTTTTATGCCACCATAGAAACTCTAGGGAGTGCTTATAAAGAACCCTCTTGAGTCTTTTTGTGATGCTCTGATTCAAGAGAAAGATAACCTTGTGAAACTTGGATTGATCATCACTACAGGTACATCCAAAAAATCCTTAGTGGCCCAGCAGAAAGATAAACCCAAGAATCCTAAGAAGAAACATATTTGCCAAAAAGCCAAGCAAAATAAGGGTTGCAAACCCTCTACGCCAGCTTTTGCTCCTAATGGTGACAAAGGAGAAAAATCCAAAAGTAAGAAGACTAACAAACATTGCAAATTTTGTGGGAAATATGGTCATTTCGAGTCTAAATGTTTTAAAAAGATCGAAACCTTAGAAGCAACAATTAAGAAGCACAACATTAGTATTGTTGCTTCTTCTCCTTCTCATGTACATGCACTTTCTGCTTCTAGTTCCTCCTTCAATGCAACTTCTAATTCTTCTTTTGATTAGTGGATTATTGATTTTGTATCATCTTATCATATGGATAAGGATAAATCCATATTGTATACTCTTAAAGAATGTATCACCAAGAAGATATTTGTTGGTGATGATAGATCTATTAGTGTTGTAGGGTCTGGAATAGTTCAGGTAGATGATGGTCTTTTCAATGATGTATTATGTGTTCCAAGTATTTTCTACAACCTTATATTAATGTATCAAATCACTCATTCAAGTGAAGGCAAAACCATAGAGTTTTCACCTCACCAAGTTGTAATCAAGGATTTAAAAGATCCTAAGCATGTCCTTGCAACTGGAATTGTTGATGATATTACCAGGTTGTACAAGTTTGACAACTTTGGTTCATCATATTTTCCATCATTTTGTGTTGCTCATAGAGATGACTTGAACAAACTTTGGCATGAGCGGTTTGGTCATCTAAACTATCTCTCATTGCAATAACTATGTAATCAACACATGGTGACTAGTCATCCTCTTGTTTCTTGCAGAGATGGTGTTTGTGTCGATTGTGTTCTCAACAAACATCATCGAGACATTTTTGACAAACGTGCCTCTTGGCATGCCTAGGCCCCTTTGCATCTTATTCACAGTGATTTGTATGGTCCTCTTTCTTCTCCTTTCTCTAGGTGCAAGTATTTCTTAACTTTCATTGATGACTTCTCCAAGCGCACTTGGGTTTACTCTTAAAACTTAAGAGCGAAGTTTTTGACAATTTTTTGGCATACAAGGCCCTTGTAGAAAAAAAATCTAGTCATCAACTTCAAAGTTAAGAACAAATAATGGAGGCGAATATGTGAACAATAAATTTACAAGTTACTGCATTGCACAGGGAATTCAAATGCAACATATTTTTCCATATACACCACACCAAAATTGTTAAATTTAGAGTTGTTATTAACTTCTTTTCAATTTACTAGAGCATAACAACATAAGTAGGATCACTGAAAGAAACACAATCACAAGTTACACAACATTTTATCTTGGGAAACCCTCATGGGGGAGAAACCCCAGCAAAAACTACCTCAATAATAGATTGCCAATACAATGCCAAGACTTAATACAAAACCACCAAGAAAAGACTAGGATTGAGCATGTGCCTCTCTCTCCTTCTTCTTGCAACTGCAACTACATTCAAAAGATGTGCACTAGAAGTGTGACTGAGTGAGTGAACAAATGAAGCTCCCTCCTCACTTATAAATACTAGTTGAGGAGGTGCTAGGGTTATGTCTCTTCATCAAGTAGGGTCGACTTCTCCTAATAGTGGTTAAAACCACTTTATTAAATCTCAGGGGCCGAATTTATAAACACCACCATATAACTATGGTTTGACCAATCCATAAAAGGGGATTTGGTCTTATACAAGACCCGACATGATCAATCCACAAAAGGGGATTTTACCTATAAGATAATAACTCAATTATAATTAGAATATCCTTCGAAGTTACAATATTTCAACACTCCCCCTTAACGAGAAGGGTATTCTATTGACATAAACCAATACAACATCATCTGGATAGAGAGAGAGGGAAACAACATCATCAACATCCGAAACACTGACTAGAAAATCTACAAATCATTGGAAGTTTTTCTCATCATCAATAACATCATCGTTCATAGCATGGAGTTGGAGTAGCATCATCATCATCATCATCTGCATCAACATCAATTAGCATAACACTAAAGCAACAATATCACCCACCTGAGGCTGGTACACCATCATCAACAACATGAGTTTCGAACAACATCATCAACAACATGAGGCTGGAACAACATCATCGACAACACTAGGATGGAACAACATCATCAACAACACGAGGTTGAGACAACAACATCATCAGCACGAGGCTAAGACAACAACATCATTAGTAAAAACACGAGGTCGATACAACATCATCAACAACAACACGAGGTTGATATAAAAACATCATCATCATATGGAAACAAAATGAGGAAGGTGCAACAAAAATATTTTGTGGTACTCTGATAGACCGTCCTTACCGGGCCTTTGGGATCTGCCCAGGAATCATAAGATTCCCTAGGATATAAAATCCTAACAGAGCTACCGCGTGGTACTCTGACAGACCGTCCTTATCGTACCTTCAGGATCTTCCCAGGAATCAAGATATTCCCTAGGATATAAAATCCTAACAGAGCTACCACTACTGACCACAACTAGCATATACATGCACAGGTACTCTGACAGATCGTTCTTACCGAACCTTTGATATCTATCCATGGATGATCAAGCCCCTAGGATATAAAATCCTAACGGAGCTACCCATTGTTGGTCAGGATGCCATAGTATCATCAACATCACTCCCCCTTTCGAGGGAGGTCCTTTCGGACTATACCAAGCTTGTCTTAAAAGTATTCAAACTTCACATGAGACAAAGGCTTGGTCAACACATCTAGAACCTACTCATTTATGCCAACGTATTGGAGCTTTACAGCTCCCCTCTACACCATATCATGAATGTAGTGATACCAGATCTCTATGTGCTTCATCTTATCATGGAACATTGGGTTCTTTGTCATCTTTATGCAACTCTAGTTATCACATAGAATCACGGTGGCTTCCATCTCTAGATCGAATAGACCTGTCAACAAATTTCGAAGCCATATGGCTTCACAAATGGCAAAACATGCAACAATGCATTTTTCTTCTGTCGTGCTGAGAGCAATACTGGATTTCTTCATGCTCTTCCATGAATTCATGGTTGACCCAGACTGAAACAACATCCTTAAGTGCTCTTTCTATCAGAAGGACTTCCAGCCCAATCTGAATCAGTATAACCATACAGTTTGAAGTCATGATCTCCAGTATAACAGAGACCATAATCCAACGTACCCTTAAGGTATCTCATCACATGCTTTGCAGCTATAAGGTGAACACGTCTGGGCTCCACCAAATACTGAATCAAGGTGTTCACATCAAAGCATATATATGACCTGGTATTCGTCAGATACATCAACGAACCAATAATCTGTCTATATAGAGTAGCATCAACCAATTATGACAAAGTATCAACCAAGATATTCAACTTTGTTTCCATGGGTGTGTTCATGGCTTTACATTCCAACATGTCAAATATCTTCAGTATTTCAACTGAATACTTTCCTTGGTTAAGGAATATCTTCTTTGGGTTCTGCCAAACTTCAAGACCTAAGAAATAATGCATCAGGCCTAGTTATTTCATCTCAAACTCTACAGCGAGCTTCTTCTTACAATCAGTGATGAGATTTTCTTCTCCTGCCAAGAATAAATCATCTACACATAGTAACAATATCACTGGATTTTCTTACAATCTGTGATAACCTTGAAGTAAAGGTTAGAATAAAATTTACTCTTGGTAGAGCCCAAGCTCGTCACGGAACTATCAATTATGTCATACCAAGCTCTAGGAGCTTGCTTCAATGTGTACAGATCTTTCTTCAACCTCCATACATGATTCTTTCTATCTTCAGCTTCAAACCCTTGTGGTTGTTCTATATACACTTCTTCTTCAATAACACCATTTAAGAAGGTTGTTTTCACATCCATCTGGTGTAACTTCCACTTCATTTTGGATGCACGAGCTATGATGGTTCTGATAGAAGTGTATCTGGCTATAGGAGCAAACGTCTCTTCATAATCAATCCCTTCCTTTTGAGAAAAGCCACGAGCTACAAATATTGCTTTATGTTTTTCAATGCTTTCGTCTGCAACATTTTTTATCTTGTATATCCATTTGGAAGATACCACATCTTTGTTCTTTGGTCTGGGAACTATTTCCCATACATCATTCTTTATAATGGATTGGTATTCTTCTGTCATGGCATCCACGCATTCTTTCTTCTGAATGGATTCTTCAAAGCAAGTAGGTTCCTTTTCTATGAGATCACACATCAAGGCCATATAACTAGAGAATGGCTTAAGTTTCTTTCTTTGTCTCATGGTTCCTTATGGGGCACAATACTTTTCTCCATATTGAATAAGTTCGCTTTCCCAAGATGGATTTCTCTTGTGAGAGATCATCGTATGGGGAGGTTATTTATATTCTATCATATCATGATCTTTTGGAATATCGTCATGAGGAGTAACTGTAACTTCCTTCATTGGTTCTGCAACTCTGGGAGCTACAGGTTCTTCTTCATATACTTCTTCAAAATGGCATTTCCTTGATCTTTTGAGTGTTACATCTTTTTTTATCTCAATATGATAGTAACCTGGTATGTAAATTTTGAAGGCCTTATAGACCTCATAGTGTCCAACAAATATTCCCTTCTTTCCTGAAGGATCCATCTTAGTTCTTCTTTCTTTCGGAATGTGTACAAAAAATGGACAACCAACTATTTTTAGATGGCTTACTTCTATCTTCTTCCTGATAACATTTCTTCGGGGGTTTTGAGTTCAAGTACACTATGGAATAATTTGATTTGGATATAAACTGTTGTTCTTGTTGCTTCATCCCATAACTGCATTGAAATATCTTAATCATGAATCATAGTCTTCACTGCTTCCATAATTTTTCTATTCTTTCTTTCTACTACACCATTTTGTTGAGGATTATAGGGAGTGGTGAGCTCCCTCTTAATCCTGACATCTCTGCAAAATATTCCAAATTCATTTGAGGTGTATTCTCCTCCATTATCTAACTTGAGTATCTTGATCTTTCTTTCGGAGAGATTTTCTACCAAGGTTTTGAATTCCTTGAACTTTATGAGTACTTCATCTTTTGATTTCAAGAAATAAACCAAAGTCATAGTATACATACCCACTTAGAAAGGTTGATGGCATTGGATTTCATACATCTGAGTGGTTAATTACAAACCTCCTTCTTCTGGTACATAGGATACTCCTTTATTCTCATTGGAGTTCCTATCATGTGCTTAAGATCCAAGTATCTTCTCTAGGTCTCACAAAACATAATCTTCAATTTCTTGTTTAGTCACCTTCTTGGGTGGCTCATCATCTTCAACTGCATGGGCATGATGTCTTTTGTTATTTCTCTTATTGTATTCTTCCCTTCTGGCAGGACAATTCTTAGCAATGTGTCTCATCTTATCACAATGATAACATTGATAAGAGGAGAAATATTTTTCTTTTTTTTTACCCTTATGATATTTATGGAATCTCCTTGGAGAGTGATATTCTTTATGGAAGTGGGTGAATCTCTGTGGGGAGTGAGATTATATATGAAGGTGAATCTCCTTTTGGAAATGAGACCTTTTATTTCCTCCTTTAGTATGAGCAGTTAGGGATTGATCTCCATCCTTTAATAGTACGGCTTCTCGGTTGGCTACTCTTGCTTCTTATTGAACACATTCTTCCCATAGACTGTCAAATTGGAGTTTCTAAGGGGTAAAACATTCTTCCAAGTTTTACCCCTTGAAACTTCACCTACGCAAATATGGACTGGTACTTTTGGTATTGATTTTGGTTTCCTAGTTTTTATTGAAATATTGTAACTGCAAAGAGTATTCTATTTATTATTTATTTATTATTCATTAGATCAAACCCATTTTTTGGATTGATCATGTCAATTGCAGTGCCCAGTCTTGTGCGCACTGCAGTGCTCAGTTTTTGTGCGCAAGTTTATGGGGAAGGTGTTGCGCCGGTTTCTCGGTGGGACTATCTAATAAGCTTGGTTTCTATTTTTGCTTGGTGCATTAGCCTTGCTTGGCTATTGATTGCTACCAGTATTATTCTCTGTCAAGTTCAAGGTGCTCGGAGGGTGGCTTCGGCCTATGGTTGGGTGACAAGGGTATTGTCAATGGTAAAACGAGCACAATCTTTCATATTCTAACAATACTTCATATTAATGAAAATTTTGTGTACATTTAAGAATTTTATATTCGTAGGGTTTTTTCAAGTTTTTTTGTTGACCCTTAGTCACTCTTATTCTCTAACTTGGTGGTGTTTTTCACCACAGTGAGCTTTGTAACATTGTTTTTAATTGTCCAAATCTACATTTCCTATAAAATATTTCAACACAACTAGGCTTAGTTGACATTGTGATTAAACAATCACAACATGTCTGATGTATCCCAAAAGAACCTTGAGGTCCTTTCTGTAATCGACTTGTCTTATGGAACTCAACTAATGTCAATTGGGTTTGGGGTTGCATCGTCACAAGTTTCTTGGCATACTCTAATAAAACTTAATGGTTCTTCTTATGGTCAACCTCTAAGCTTTGGAGGTCAACCTCAACTCTTTAGAGAGATTTTGTCATTTCACTAAAGAGTTTCCTTTCACTATTTTATTTTCTCTCTTCTCCAATTTCACCAAACATAAACATGAGCAACATGAGCATCTTGTGCATTTTTTAGCATTGGAGAATACAAATGTTTCCCAGGATCTCTGCAAAGTTGGCGTAAATTTCCTCAACAAACTTGCTTCCTTTGGCTAAGATTATGCAATCCCACAATTAGTGTATGCATTTTAGGCTTCTTTTTAATATTTCTTATAAAACACACAATGAATGTGATAGTATTACAATGAACTCTACCATCACAATACCCACAACAGGTTTTTTTGCTTGCTCAACTCCCACAAATCTATGTTGAAGACTAAAATGTAGTTAGTGTACTTTATTAGCCCCTCCCTCATGTGACCTCCATTCCCTAGTCTCCCACCATCTATTTCAACTCATGTGGCTCACACAACCTCCCACAAGTTCATCCTTCTCTACCTTGGTCTCTTTCAATGAACTCAAGCTCACCCTCTTCCATGTGGCCTAGACGATCAACCCCTCCCAAATTTAGCTATCGTTCTTCATGTGAATAGGAACTCAAAACAATAAGGGTTTTTTTTTTCTCTTAGAAATGTTAGATTAGGCTCAAAGATATTTTTTTTCGCATTGTTTCTTGATATATAAGAAATACTAAGTATATTAATTGTTTCTTTGTTTGCATCCTTTTTATCATTATAATGAACATTGATAGTTGGATACTTTGTATTAATGATATGAAAGAAACTGATTTTTGTCTATCAAAAGCCCAAACACCATTTTAGAGTTGACATTACGATGCACATGAAACAATAAAGAGAGAACCCAATACACATGATATACACAGGTACAAACGTACCCTTAATATTCATTGTAATCCAAAACCCAAAATAGTACACAAACGTGTATAAATGATTATATGATCATGCTTGATGATAAAAATGAGGTTACCTTAGCATCATATAAATATATGTTTAGAGTGGGATATAACCCTAGGTCGACGCCATCATAAATGATAAGCATCCCAAACCAAACACCACAAAGGCGCTAGCATAACCCAATGGGACCAAATAATGGCAACTACTGAATCACATGTGTCACCAAGAGAAGGAAATTCCCATACACTAATGGGTTTCCTTGGGTCTAGGGTGAGAAAAATGTGTTTTCTAGGACCAAAGAGACTTCACTATTTCACACTTGAAGAAATGATGTTCAACATTTTCTTCCACCACTTCATAGTCTCTACATCTAGATGGGAAATAAACACCTATATTTTTTAAAGTTAATTAAGGAAATTTATATTGATTGCTACCTAATGAAAATATGTTATCGTTGGCCAAATCATTTTCCAAAACCAAGTCCAAAATGAGTCTTTCTCCACAACATACTCCCTTTAGAAGGAATAATTACCCTTATTTAATTAGGTAAGTACATTTTCCTTTGGAGTGGAAACATGATTTATAAGGAATGATCGATAAAGGATTTCCCCCTGGTCCAAAATTTCTTGTAGGGTTTGGTTTTCGATTGGGTTGAGAGTGATTGTCTATTGATCTAAGATTTTCCATCTTAATTTGTTAAGTTATTTTCTATGTCCCATGGAAGGGATAAGATCCTCTCTCTATCCTATGAAAGGGATAAGCTCCCAATTGATTTAACCTTGACCCAACCATTTTCAAGTAGTTGTCTAACTTTTCCCAACTTTGGGTTCAATATTAAGGATTGGAAACCTTGCCATGAGTCATCCCAAAATCTAACCTGATTTCATTTTCTCATTAACTAAAAAGCAAGGTTGGCAATTGATATTCTTCCATTCACCCCTTCAATCAAATGGATCCACGGGGAAGGGAAATGTTTGAGAGAAGAACCTCGTTGAAGCATTTTTTGGTGTATCTTTCTCTTATGATTTTATTCTACGAACTATTCCTTTTCTTGGCCATCCTCAAAAAACGTTTCACCCCAAGAACCTTCTTGACTAAGGATAGCTTCAAAATTCCTACACCAACCCATTGGGAAAGGAGGCTTTATCCCATGTTACAAAAAGCTACTTCCTTGGTTCTCCAGGCCCTAACCAAAGGAAACATTTCATTAATATTTCCAATTCACTAAGAAATCCCTTTAGAATTGAGAGACTATAACTTCTAGAAATTGGAACAGTTGTGTTGATTCACTTAATTATGATCATCCTTCATGCAAGAGTCAAAATCTATTTTCCATGCAAAGATCATTTCTTTGAATTTACTTAGAATCTCAATATCATCTCCTGCTCTTACTCCTCCCAACAAAAACATTCCTAGGTGTTTAGATGGTGGCTTATCATTTTGGAAGTTCCAAATTATCAAAACCTTCGACAAACTTTTGATAATAAAATTTAAGAAAAAACTTTGAGATATTTCTTTGTTGATTTTCTATCCCAAGGCCAATTCAAAAGATTTTAGAATTATCTTATAAACTTAAGTTTTCTAAACATTGTCTACCCTTATCAATATATTTTCATTTACAAATTGAAAATGAAAATATGGAAGGAAGGAAGGCATTATTCATAGCCCGTCTATTTCTATTGATAGTAACATGTGTAAACCTTTTTCCTTTACAATAAACATAAAAGGTGACAAAGTGTTTCCCAACCCTAAGCCTCTAACATATCCAAAAAAAATAGCATTGGAGCTCCATTAACAAGTGTTGATATTCATAAGAGAGTGGAGGGATCGAATGGAACCAACCTAGAAACCCTAATTCTTGCAAAAACAAGAAAAACAAACAACACTAGAGCAGTGTAACATAAAACCCTAATAAGTATGCTAGAGAAAATGCAACCCAAGAACAAGAGAGAAAACAAAGATTCCATAGGCTAAATCACATGTATTGGAGAGATCAAGAAGATCGCATGATAAGTCTGTAACATCCCGCTCTGGCGCACTTACCAAACTTATTCTTTGAGGACACTTGCTCGCAAGTGATCTGGATTTTTATGATGATAAAACTTTTTCTTTCATTATGATGCATTAAGTTATATGACAGGATGTTTTTACTACCTTGGTGTAGAAAGGTGTTGCTGACTCGGTTTCATTGAGTGTGCAGGGTTTCGGACCTTGAGGATGCAGAGGCATCGGTGGAACTCCCTTGGACTCCGAATTGAGTCAGGGAGTGGGCTATTTGAGTTGTTTCATTTACGGTGATATTGTTTTGTTTTGATGATATGCTAT
>ML804368.1:163950-202632 GCA_009831015.1 Picea engelmannii
CATTTATCTTTTGGGTTTAAATAATAATAAAAGAGAGGAATGAAAATGGAAATAAGGAAACTAGAAAATAAAGGAAACTTAATTTTGGAAAGTAGGGGACATAGGGTAAAAAGCAAAAAGGAATCAGCATTTAAGGAGTTACTAAATTTCAGAAACTCCATTTTAGGAAAGTGATTAAAAGCATGAGAGGGGATTTAGGAACCCTAGGAGAAATTTAAGGAGCGATTTTGGGGGAGTGAGGGAATTTAGTCTTTTAATTATTAAAAAGAATTTAATTATTGGAGAACCCTAGGGATGAGTGACACTTGGACGGCGGAGATTGTTTAGAGCTTTGTATTTAAAAATTAATTAATTAATAATTAGGAAAGTAGGTGGGTCTCATTTTTCTATAAAAGAAAGGGAAAGGAAGGAAATAGAGGATGAACGGTGAGCGTAACGTTACGCTGCCGAATTGTGGTTTGACGGATTTCTTGTGAGGATTTGGGTTTATCTCAGCTGTGTTGGAGTGGTATCTCAGCCACGGAGGCGAGCTGAGACGCTAGTCTATCTCTGGTTCTTGTGTGGCCCCTTTGCGGCTCGGGGGGCTAAGGGGGAAGCAGAGTACCCCTAGCGTTTGGCTGGGAGGTACCGGTGAGCCTTCAGTGGTCGGCGAGCGGAAGCAGCAAGGAGCGCAGGACGCGGCACGGAGCGCGGGACGTCATCCGAGGAAAGCGAAAGGCAATGGTATGGTTTTAATTGGTGAAGTATAATGCATTTTATCTTCGGCAAATTTAATGTTATTGATATTATAGTATTTTGGAAATTGTATGCAATTGCTACCATTCGCATTCTGGATATTGTCTGTATGGTTACCACTTGTCTCCTGGAAATTGCTGGAATTGATGTTGATACAAAAAGTTGCATCTGAACATTGTCTATAAGGTTATCACTTGCCTGCTGAAATTTGCCAAATTTGACATCGTGGTACTCTGGAATGATATGCATTTTAAATGCCTTAATGCTCTGTGTTTTTGCTGACATTTGGGGCATATTGACCTGCTACTTTATTGTTCTGGGTTTTATCGAGATATGGGGCGTTGTGTTTATCAGCGTTTAAATGTTTTATTGTCCTGCATTTTGCCGATATCTTGGGCGTTTTTATCTTCCAATGTTTGCGTTGGGCAGTAGGTATTGGGCATTCATGTCCATTGGGGCGTTTTATTGATTTCTGTGGTTGGGCGTTTTGTTTTATGCATGGGCATTCGTTTGTTATGGGATTTTGTTATTGCTTGGATGATGTTATCTCCACGGACTGCAATTTGATTCAGTGTGTTTTTGTTGGGTTAATGGTCGATTTGTTTTGCACAGTGAGTTCCTTCAATGGTCGAATTTATATTGTACGGTGAGTCTTCCTTCATGGGCGATTTGACATTGGTCGTTTGGTCATGGATTTGGGCGTTTTGGGCACCGTTACTGGGCGTATCTTTTTGGCTCTGTATATTGGCATTCTGCCACTGCGTGGGGTGTATGTGTAGACTGTTACAATGGGCATTTCGCACTCTGGTGTGGAGCGTGGTTGTAACTGGTACTTGGGCGTTTGCCATTGTCAAAGAGGCGTGTTGGTCACTGTCATTTGGGCGTGTATACAGTTCATTTTGGTAACAGTTGTATAAATTTTCTTTATGGGCGTTTGCCACTGTCAAAGAGGCATGTTGGTCACTATCATTTGGGCGTGTATACAGTTCGTTTTGGTAACAGCTATATACAGTTGCTTTATGGGCGTTTTCCACTGTCAAGAGGCGTGTTGGGTTGCTGTCATTTTGGGCATTTATACCATTGCGTTGATTTTGTATACAGTTGCATTTATAATAATGACAGATTGCAGAATAACAGGACCCTTACAATTGCCAGTTCTCGTTCCCTACTTAAATGTTGAAATCGACTATTGAATGTTGCGTTTAAAATTTAAATAATCTTATAGTGGATTGCTGCAAGGGAATGTTGCATTTATAATAATGACCGATTGCAGAATAACAGGACCCTTACAATTGCCAGTTCTCGTTCCCTACTTAAATGTTGAAATCGACTATTGAATGTTGCGTTTAAAATTTAAATATTAATTGTGTAATGCAAATAGAATGGGGCCGTGAGAAAATGCTACTTCCATTCCATAATTAAATGTTGTAAGTAGTTATTAGAATGTTGTAATTAATAACCAACAATTAAATGTTGTAATCCAGTTTAAAAGTTGCCTTCACAAGTTGCCTTTACTAATTCGGATATAAATTGTTACTTCTGAATCAATGTCACCTACTTATGAGGAATTTCCATATATCGACATCCTCAATTAACTGATTACCTGTACTTCTTGTCATCTGAAATATTGACAGCTTGACATTCCGAATTTTTGGCCCTTTTATTTGTTGTCATTTAGAATTTTATTGCTAAAGATTGTCATATTTAAAAATAACGTATGTGGTTATTCATTGATATCCCCTGCAGCAGTCATAAAATAATTCCATAATGTTGACTCCCTTAAATAAAGGCAACATTAATATTAATATTAATGGCTGGGCATTTCCCAATACTGCCTTTTTATTTATTATCATTTTAAATTTTAACATTGTATAGATTTCCATCTTGATTAGGATGTATATGGATATTCTCAATTTGATGTTCCTACATTTATGATGTTATTTATATATATTAACATTTGTAATTAATGGTGAAGTGTAGGAATAAATAAAACAAAAGGGGTATTCATCTTACTAACAATTTATCATAGGTAGATAAGTCTCTAATAATGGTATTGACTATATCCTTTTTAACTATAGCCTTTATTGCCAGAGAGAAAGTATTTCCTATCTTCGACCCTGAATACGATTGGAATTACAAGTTCCTTGATTTGGTTATCATGGTAACACCTAGAATGTTATATTACCATAATTGTAAAGAGAAGCCTTCCCATAATTGACTTTTATTTATTGATCATTTTTATTGACATTTTCAACACTGTTATTTCTGTCAGTTTCGAATATTGTCCTTCTTAAAAAGTGTCATTTAGATATGGGTATTTTGCCACTTTTAAGGGTGAGGTTATATGGTATTCCATTGGGATGTTACCTAGAATTAAGATGCCATTGCTATATTGCTATGTATTGACTTATTAGTTAATTGTTACATTTAGTTATAATCCTTCTTAAATTTTATTATATTATAAGATTGTCGTTTTTAAAAAAATTATGATGTGTATTGTATTTCAAATTAAGATTTATATAATCATGATGCTATGTCCATATAGGAACCTCTCTAAATAAATTGCTATCTTTAATTATTGTTGTTTTAAGTATGGATAGTGTCACATCCACTAATGCCCTTTTTAACCTTGTCATTTAATTTTGATATTTTAGATGGCCATTTTAATTTATGTTGTATGTTGTTTCTCCAATTGATTTTACCTAAGTATGATATCATTTTTAGTGCATTACCATTGGACCTTAGTGAATGATTTAATCTTGTAAGGTCATTATTAAATTAGCAGTTGTAGCAATTAACGTAGCATATAAGAGGTATGATAATGGTAAATTCATGGTCTGGATTGTGACACAATGATAGACAGTTAATGTTTCATGCCAGCGATATTGTAATTATTAATTAATGATTAATAACATGGGTGGTGCAATAACCTGAAATTCGTGCCTTAAATTACCCCAGTTAGTATATTAGGGTGGTTGTTCATGTGATTAATGTTGAATTTGTGTTCTGTTGTCGGAGTCCTCTTGTCACGCGCCTTTCGTAAGGAGCACAGTTGTTCTTCTTATGTATGTTGTACTTGATCGTGGTCAGTTGGTTGTTTGGTCTGTTGTGTCGGGTGGGATGTAGACACCTCCATGTTCCTCAGAACAGTCGCCATCCCTGAGACCTTAAATGGTTAAAATCGATGGGAACCTGGGCTTGAGCATTGATTATGTGTCTTGGAGGTCCTAACCTTGCAGGGTAGGATGGGCGGGAGGTCAGTCGCTTTTAGCAATCAGTTGTACTTGTCGTGTGATCATCATTTATGCATGTGGTTACGTGTCGTGCGTCCGGGTCATCTTCATATGTTCATCCTGGTTGCGTCGTATTCGTCGTCGGGTGGTGTCGCAGAGTCGAATGGGTTGTTGTTGTTTCCTTGTACACACGCACACACACACTTCTAAAAAAAATTCGCACCTATTATTGGAGCGGTTGTCGTAACGAGGCGGTTCGTTACAAAGTCTTACAAATGAAGGGTTAGCACACCCTCCCCACAAGGGGTTATAGGCCCTATTAATGACTAGGTTGATATTAACCACCTAGGTTTATAATAAATTAGTGTTGATTAGCCCAAACCCTAGAAACACACTAATACACAATAATAATGAAGTTGACCATGGTCATATGTAAATAATACACCATCATTTCAACACACCCCTCAAGCTAAGAAGGAGCCCATGGAAAATGATGAAATTCAAACAAGGGAGTGGATTTATAGAGACTCAACTCAAGATAGGATCAATAATAGCTATAAATAGGAATGGGTTTATGTGAACACACAACTCAATACTAGTTAATCATGGTCAAAAGACAAATGAGAGTGAGATTATGAATACCCACCTCGTGACAAGTGTGAGTGGGTTTATTAGAACCTATCTTGATACAAATGAGTGTGGGTTTATGAATACCTAACTCAAAACAAGGTTGTCCATAGACAAAATGTATATGAGAGTGAGTTTATGCATACGCATCTCGAATACATTTAAGAGAGCTTGAATGTTGTTGAGAAATCTTGAAAACATTTGAGAGAGCTTGAAATATTTTGAGAAAGCTTGAATACACTCTTAAAGTGGGTTTATGGATACCTAACTCAAATACACAAGAGAGCTCATATACAATTGAAAGAACTTGAATATAATAGTGAGTGGGTGTTTGTATACCCAATTCAAATATAGGTTGTTCTTGGCCAAGATACAAAAGTGAGTGGGTTTATGGATACCCAACTCAAACTAGATTTGACCCTATTAACAACATTCCTCCTTAATCTGTATATAAGAACTTGGAGAGAGGGCACTCCAACACAACTTGCACCCTTAACGATAATAAAGATATAGCCCCCCCTAAGCGTCACATCTCTCACACCAACACAGTTTCACACCATAGTTAGGGTGGTCTCTAGTAGAGGTATAAAAAAAAGATCCTCTTAATCATGTTTGTCTGTTGAAGGTACAAACAATAGCACAAATTCTTCCTAAAGACGAAGTTGTTGAATATAGTACATCCAAAAAGGATCGACGTCATAGTGTGGAGAGAAAAGATCATTGAAGTATGTAGACATTCCTTTGTAGAATACCCTATAAAAGATAGTGGGGTGGAGCCTGTAGAACTGTGAATGGATATTGCATCAAAGGTTGAAAATAAATTAGTTTCCCCTCACAAACAAGTGGTCATAGGCCCATAAATGTCACTATGAACCAACTCGAATTGCTTAGAAGTATGTTTCATGTCACTAATCAAATCATTCACTATAAAACCACCAACTCCTAGAACTTAAAGAACATCTCCAAATGTGGCAGGGTCAATAAGAACTTCATCAAAAATAAAAAGTGCATTATCAATCATTGTGTGAATAGAAGCATCATATAGAAAATATCCCAAAAGATGGGCCCATGTACATGATCCAAACAAACAAGTTGAAATGTGAAACTGAGCAAGTCTTGAATATCAAGAAAGTGGATTTTTACTAAGTAGGATCCACGAAACCTTTCTCCAAAGAAGAAAAATTAAATGATTTTCCCAAATATCATAATCAACCGAATTTTGGCAGGGAAACAACCATTTGAATCCATAGTTGTTAATTCTCCTTTATAAACCAAAGAAATATAAACTTATTCCAAAAATTTGCAATACACTTTAACAAATCTGCAATATATATCAACTAAAAGAGTAGATTTTATTTGTCTTAGGATAGGGTATAAACCCTAAAAAATGCTAGAGTACTAACCTTTTCTGAAAATCTAAACTACAATTCAACAAATTTGCAATATATCTCAGTTGAAACAATAGAGGAAAGAGTGTTAGATATAGGGTTTTAAACCCTGAGCAACGCTAGAAAATAGATGTTTCCCTTGAAGGAGGATGTAAACCCTAGGAATACCCTAAAAAGAAGGCATTGGCCTAAAAACTTTGGATTGACAACAAAAATATTTGAAACCTTGCTTTCATGATCATAAAAAACATTATTGATGTGACCTTCAAAAAGACTCAAATCAACGAAAAAATCACTAATAATCAATCAATGGATAAATATTAATTTGGGTGTTTCAAACCTATACACAAGATATCCAAAAAACACATAAAATAGGCTCAAAAACCTCAAACAAAACACCTTTCTCTTGCCAATAACACCATGAAAAAAAAAAACCAAAAACTTCTCTAGGTTGAGCAATCTTCTGCTACAATAACTTATCACTGACATAAACAACAAAGGATAAATCCCTAACTAGTAGCAAAGTGAGTGAAGGTTCACACTCGCTCTGATACCATATTGAGATTGATAAGGAAAACACAATATTGTCATCAATGGACTACAATAGTTTCTCATAAGACTTAGAGACACTCTCACACTCCACACATGCAAGAATGAAAAAAAACAATTAGTGTCACCCACCCACGCCTATTTAAACTTTGACAATGAGGGAGGTTACAAAACCACTTGCTAATAACAACCTGAAAGGTGGCATCCCACATCCCAAGGAATATCACCTACTAGAGAATGCTAGCCATGCCTACTCCACCAACCCATTAGGAAATGAGGCTTAATCCCATGTTACTAAATACTACTTCCTTGGTTCTCTAGGCCTTGACCAAACAAAATATTTCATTGTGCTTTCCAATTCACTAAACCCATTCCCTTAGAATTGAGAGACTATAGGTTCGAGAAATTGTAATGGTTGTCTTGATTCACTTTATTATGAGAATTCTCCCTGCCAGAGTCAAAATATGTTTTTCCATGCAAAAAACATTTCTTTGAATTTACTTAGAATCTCAATATCATCTCTTGCTCGCCTCCTGGTGAAAGCATACCTAGGTGTTTGAATGGAAACTCATATTTTTGGAAATTCCAAATTCTTAAAATCTTTGATGAAATTTTGATAGTAATATTTAAGAAGAAACTTTGAGATTTCTCTTTGTTTGTTTGCTATCCCAAGGCCAATTCAAAGGATTTCATAAACATATGATAAGGTTATGTTTCCTACAAACTTGTTACCCTTGTCAATAGAGTTTCATTTGCAAATTGCAAATGCAAAGATGGAAGGAGGGAATACATTATTCATAGCCCTTTTATTCCTATTTTGAAATTTTCTACTGATAGTAATCAGCACAAACCCTTTTCCTTTACGATAACATAAAATGTGATAAAGTGCATCCCAACCCTAAGCCTCTACCAAATCCAACAAAGGATTGTTGAAGTTCCATGAACAAGTTTTGGGATTCATAAGAGAGTGAAGGGATTGAATGAAACCAACCTGCAAGACTTAATTCCTGCAATAAACAATAAAAAATATTAGTATCCTGGAGAAAATGCAATCCAAGAACAAGAGAGAGAAAAAGAGAGTTTATAGTGCACATAGTCTAAATCACATGTATTAGAGAGATCAGAAAAATCGCATGTTGAGTCTTATAAATGAGGGGTTATTTCACCTTCACCAAGAGGGTTTATAGTCCCACTTAATGACTAGGTTGGTCTTAACTACCTAGGGACATAATAAATTAGTGTTGATTAACACAAACCCTAGTAACACACTAATACACAATACTAATGAGGTCAATCGTGGTTGTATGTAAAAATTACACCAACATTTCAACACCCCCCTCAAGCTAAGCAGGAGGCAATGGAGAATTATGAAATACAAATAGGGGAGTGGGTTTATAGAGACCCAACTCAATATAGGATCAATCATAGCCAGAAATAGGAATGGTATTATGTGAATACCAAACTCAATACAAGTCAATCACAATCAAAAGACAAGTGAGAGTGGGATTATGAATACCCACCTTCTTACAAGTGTGAGTTGATTTATTAGTATTGAACATGATACAATTGAGTGTGGGATTATGAATACCCAACTCGATACAAGATTGGCTATAGCCAAAATGTACATGAGAGTGAGTTCATGCATACCCAATTCAAATACATTTAAGAGACCTTGAATGTTGTTGAGAAATCTTGAATGCATCTAAGAGAGCTCAAATGTTAGAGAAAGATCAAATGCACTTTGGGAGTGGGTTTATGGATACCTAACTCAAATACACCTGAGAGAGTGTGTATACATTTGAAATATCTTGAATATAATAGTGAGTGGGTGTATGGCTACTTAGTTCAAATATAGGTTGGTTTTCACCAAGATACAAAAGTGAGTGGGTTTCTGGATACCCCACTCAAACTAGGGTCTTCCCTACTCACAATATCCCTCCTCAATCAGCACAGGAGGCCTTGGAGAGAGGGCACTACAACAAAACTTACACCCTTAACGTTGGGTCGTATGGTAAATATATAGTCCACCCTTTAACGTTGGGTCATATAGTAAAGATATAGTCCCCCTTGAACATCATATCTCTCATGCCAACATAGTTCCACACCCTAGTTAGAATGGTCTTTGGAAAAGGTATAAAAGAAGGATCCTCTTAAGCATGTTGACCAGTTGAAGGCACAAACAATGGCACAAGTTCTTCCTAAAGATGAAGTTGTTGAATATAGTACATCCAAGAAAGACCAACATCATAGTGTGGAGAGAAGAGATATTTGAAGTATGTAGAGAGTCCTTCGTAGAATCATCTATAAAAGATAGTGGGGTGGAGCCTACAAACATCTTAGTGGCGACTGCATCAAAGGTAAAAAAAGAACTTAGCTTCCACTCACAAACAAGTGGTCATAGGACCAAAAATGTCACTATGAACCAAATTTGATCGCTAAGAATGTCTCGTGACACCAATCAAAGCATTCACTATAAAGACACCAACTCCTAGAACTTAAATAACATCTCTAAATGTGGTAGGGGTAATAATAACTTCATCAATAATAACACTTGCATTGTCAATCAATGTGTGAGTAGAAACATCATATTGACAATATCCTAGAAAATGGGCCCATGTACTTGATCCAAACAAACAAGATGAAATGTGAAGTTGATGAAGTCATGCCTTGAATACCAGGCGAGGGGATTTTTACCAATAACATCCACAAACCCTTGCTCCAAAGAAGCATAGTTATGTTATTTTCCCAAATATCATAAACAACCCCACTTTGGCATGGAAACAACCATTTTGAATCCATAGGTGTTAAGTCACCTTTATAAACCCAATAAATATAAGAGTATCAACCTCTTCCAAAAAATTGCAAAATACTTTAGCAAATCTTCAATATTTATCAACTAAAAGAGTAGAGTGTGGTTGTCTTAGGATAGGATTTAAACCCTAAAAAAGCCTAGAGTATTAGCCTCTTCCAAAAATCTACACTACACTTCAACAAATTTGCAATATATCTCAACGGAAACAATAAAGGAGGAAAGAGTGTTGGATATAGGATTTTAAACCCTAAGAAACCCTAGGAAAGAAGTGTTTACCTTGAAGGAGGGTAAGGGTGTAAACCCTATGAATACCCTAAAAAGAAGGTATTGGTCCAAAAACTTTGGATTGGCAGCAAAAAAATTGCAACCCAATATTCACAATAGTAAAAACATTAGTGATGTAACCAACGAAAAGCCTCAAATAAATACCTAAATAATCACCAAAATTAATCAATGGATAAATATTCAAGATAGGCACTTCAACCCTATGCAAAACATCTCCAAAAAATACAAAAAATAGTCTCAAAAGCCTCAAACAAAATGCCCTTCTCTTTCCAATAACACCATGAAAAAATAGCCCCAAAATCTCCTCTATGTTAAGCAATCTTCTACTGCAATAACTTATTAGTGACATAAACAACCAAGGATAAAACCCTAACCAATAGAAAAGTGAGTGAATGTTCACACACTCTCATACCATGTTGAGATTCATAAGAGAGTGAAGGGATCAAATGTAACCAACCTACAAACCCTAATTCTTGAAAAAATTAAAAGTAAAACAACACTAGGTCAACGCAAGCTAAACCCTAATGTGTGTTAGAGAGAAGATACAACCCAAGAACAAGAGAGTGAACAAAGAGCCTGTAGGCTAAATCACATGTATTAAAGAGATCAACAAGAATGCATGATAAATCTTACAAAGGAGACTTGTGTATGTATTTATGCACTACTCAAGAGGTACGGAACCCTCTCCAACAAGGGTTACAGAAACACATAATGATTAGGTTTATCTCAACTACCTAGGAATATAATAAATTAGTGTTGACAAGGTCGACTTTTAGCCAAACCTTAGAAACATGTAAATGCACAATAATAATGAGGTCAGCCATGGTTGTTGTAATTTTACACCAAAAAAAGCTTCAAATCTACATAAACAATAGTGCTTAATAGAAAAGTGAAAAGTGAAAACACCACATATCAAGAGATGAGATCTAGCTTGCAAATACATGAAATCTAATCTACACAAAAAAATAGAAATGAATGTTATGAGAAACAAAACATAGATTTAGAATAACAAGCCCTACGTTCTCATTCACGCAATAAGAAAAACACAATACTATCATCAATGGACTACAATAGCTTCTCACAAGCCTTAGGCACACTCTCATACACCACACATGCAAGAATGGAAAAACAACAATTAGTGTCCCCACCCTCACCTATTCAAACTCAACAACAAGGAAAGGAATTTACAAAAACACTTGGTAATAACAACCTCAAAGGTGGCACCCCACATCTAAGGAATCTCACCTACTAGGGCACCCAAACCATGCCTAGAATAACTCTTACACATTCTTCCATGAAATGAATCTATGATCATTATGATCATCATTGTATAAGAGGAATTTGTCATAAAGTTGTCATAACTATGTAAAAGGAATATGTCATAAATATCATATGTATAAGGACTCTATCATAGGGGTCTAAGGGAATCTCTCCCACATGGCACACCCACTCATGCACCCTCCATCATCTTCCAATTAGAAGAAGTCAAAGCAACTAAAACTAACAGTCTCTCTTTGTAAGGAAGGTGTTCTCCACCAACCCAAGCTTTTCTCTTAGAGTCTCATATTTCCCCTTTGTTAGGGGTTTTGTCATAATGTCACAACCTGTAAATCAGTCAGAACATAGTCAAGAACAATAGTTACCTTTTGTACTCTATCTATCGATAAATGGTATCATAAATCTACATACTTGGCACAATCATGAAACATTGGATCATCATAGAGCCTTATGCAACTCTAATTGTGGAAATAGAAGTGGCCTCCAACATATGCCAATCAACTTTACAATCAAATTTTGGAACCAAATGGCCTCACAACAAGCAAATGATCTTGCAATATACATTGCTTCGATTGAACTAAATGAAATTATTGACAACTTCCTTTTAAGCTAGTAAATCATACTTAATCCCAAGATAACGTAGTGACCTAAAGTACTCTTACTTGAGCTTGTATCTCCTACCTAATCTAAATCTACATATCCATGTAGAAACAATGCTCCATCTCACACATACCTCATGCCATAATGAATTGTTCCCAATAAATATAGGCACATGCTTGGAAACTTTCTAGTGAATCTTTTAAGGTTCAACCATATGAACTGGCTCAAAGTATTAAATGCAAAACATAGGGAACCAATTAATTTCCCATACAAAGATGATCTACCAAATTGGAATATAAATGAGCAAATAACTTCAAATTTGGCACCATAAGAGTGGTCAAGGGTTTATAGTTTAACATATGAAATATATTTATTAAGAATCTCTACACTATACTTCAAGACCCAAAAAATAATGCACAAGCTCAATGTTCTTCATGTCATATTCACTTGCTAACTTTTTATAGAACCGTGCAATGAGCTTTTGTTGATACCATTTCCCGCTTCCAAGTTTCCCTCCCCTTTCTATCTTCCCATCTTCTTTTTTCCATTTATTTTCCCTCTTATATACTTACTTGGATTCCCCTTTTCTTTTCTCCCCTCTATTTTTCCCTTTCTAGTTACTATACTTAGTCATTTTTTAGAATGGAGGGTTCGTGAGTTGAGGGACTCACGGGTTCACGGACTCGCAGGTTCTCACCTTCATCCATATTCCCATATCATGAGTCCGACAGATCGTCGTGTTATTCTATACTTAACCATTTTTTGCAATCGCGGGTTCGATCTTTCATATTCCAAGTTCTACGGTATCCATTTTGCACCCAAATATCTGTGATCTACATTATGAACATAGAAATGACTGAGCTCCTAAGTATTCATCTCTCCTATATTGAGTTTTATTGACCACTCCTAACACTTATCTTATTTTATATCATTCACAACCGCGGGTTGGTGGGTTCAAAAAAAAATTCAAATCCTAATTTCTCTCGTCTGTCCCTGCCATCCTTGTGTTTTTCCCAATACGCATTTAAGAATAGTTTAATGCTACTAACTCATCATGCAGTTTATGTACAGACCACCATTAATAAGCAAAGGGATCGAGGAGATTTCCCATTAAACAAAATTAAATCACCTCATTGAAAATATCATCTGGATTAAAGGAACACTCTCGTCAACTTATGGCCGCAGCATCTCGACAGCAGTTATGTGGTGATATTTTGAATATTTTTGGGAACGATAACCATAACTTTCAGTGGTCTAGAGCGTATTCTTACTATTCATCCCCTTTTTCTCAAAAGGAAGTGATCTGGACATCCAGAATTGCTCGTCCAGGGTGCGTGCCTGAGGTTTTTGACTGCAGGGAATTGCTTTCATCGTGTGTTGAGAAATACATACCGAGTTAGCAGATTATCCAACTTCAAGACCATTCTCTCATCTCTCTTTCACCTCAAGTGTTCCGTAAGATGTTGAAACTCCCTGAGCCAACACTTACTTTCAAAGGAGAGGATTGCAGGGATTTCCTAAAAAATCATGACAACGACCTAGACCTCTTGCTCGAGTTCTTGGAGAATCTCATGGTTGTCCCCGAAGACATTACCAGGTTGCAGGTTGACTCCTTCAAAAACCCCTTTCGGGAAATTGCTTGGTTATTCACCAAGGTGACAGGCCAAGAAAGTATCGCCAGCATTTCATGTATGATTCTTTATATCTTATATTTTACAGTCAAAGAGAAATCTATTTTCGATTGGGGAAAACTAGTTTCCATTGAAATCTCCTCCCAATTGTCACAGTACAAAAAGGACAAGAAATTATTTATGGCTTCTTATTTGGTGTTTGAGATAGCACATAGTTGTCATTTTCCAAAATTGTCTACCTGTAAAAGGGTGAACTGTGAATGTGACCCAATTACCTTATGGTACCAAGTGTTGTGGAGACATACAGCCTCCTTGCATTTCTGTGAAGTTTGTAATTATTTTGTTTCGGTTTTCAAAGGATTGTTGTTTGGAAAAGATACCACTGGAATATTTGACCAGGCAAATAAATTCCTGGATAAGAAAAGGGGACTTTGGAGCAAATGGAAAATCACAATCTTATCAGAATTTTTGGTTCTAAGGAAAATCGCTCCTTTATTCCATGCCATGTATCTGATAAAATGTTTATTACGAAAATTGCAAGGCAGTGTAATTTATGGATGCACTTTTTCCATGAGAAACAGAAAAAGAAATTCACACCCTTGTCTTGGAAAATTGGGGACTTCATATTCAGGAATATAAACAAGATCAATGAATTTGCAAACCACTTCCACAATATGAATCTAAAATATGTTGAAAAGATAAAAGGGTTTGACCCTAACGGATTTTTTCTGGAATATATGCTGGCAATAGGATTCAAAAATTCGTTTGTCCATAATGTTATGAGTGAAGAAGAAGATAATAACTTAGGCACTCCTATTCACAATGTTCATGACTAGGAAACGGTACTCACTACCAATGAGTTTTACAAGTAGAAAGATAAGGGTCCCAGCGAGAAGAGTGTCCAATCCCCAATTGTTACTCCTAAAACTACAACATCTCAAAGCAATGCTCCAACAACCCACCCATCTATAAAAGTGACCAACATTAGTTCAGGCGACAGAGGAGAAAACAATCCCCCTCTGGGAAAAATTGATAGTTCGCACAAGCTTCCTCTAAGAAAAAAGAGGAAAAACGTCATGCAAGAGGAAGAATACCAACACATAGAGTGTGACATCAATAGATTCTCCCTTGAAGATATGGATCTTGAAGAGGATATCGAGAAAAAATTTCCCAACATTGATCAACCAGGGAATACGGCCCATCATAATTCATCATTGGAAATCATTGAGAATGAGACCTTCAATGAAGAAGAGTCATTTTCTTTGGAGAGCGTTGTCTTTGATAGGGA
This sequence comes from Picea engelmannii, assembly GCA_009831015.1. NCBI lineage: Eukaryota > Viridiplantae > Streptophyta > Pinopsida > Pinales > Pinaceae > Picea > Picea engelmannii. Next base: position 178,377 of record ML804368.1, read on the forward strand.
ATCCGAGAAATTAATTATTGAAAAAGGAGATGTGAAGAATAAGAAAGGAAAATATCGTTCAGAGGTTGACCTAAGAGATATGCGGCCTTCCCATATTTCTAGAATTCACAGAGAAGGCGGGGATGCTCTGGATGACTCCATTGGTGGTCTTGAAGCGGAAAACACGAAATTGAAAGAAAGGATCAAGGAACTGGAAGACGCCTTAATGCCTCTTCCACTACTTTTCAATCCTTTTACAATAGTCAGACCCACCACACCCATTGCTAAATTGAAAGGATCCTCAAGCCTACTTACATCAACCAGGAGCTATGTGGAAAGAAATATTAAGAAAATAATGGCATTAATCACAGAGGCATGGGAAACTTCGAAAAACATTGTTTCTTTTGGATAGAGGGTGCATGCCTTCAACGAGTATTTGCAAGCCGACCTGAAGAATGAAAAAGGATTTTACCTTGATGTTGTACTACCCTTTGGAAGCAAAGTTTCCAACATGATAGAACTAAGGATAAGAGAGGAGGATCTTCCCTCTCCAAGTCGGATAAAACAGTTGAACACGTGTTGGAAAGAAAAGATAAAAAACTTGAATCATATTGTTCAAATGTGCAGCCAACCTATATCAAGGAGGGAAGAACTATTCAAAATGCTCATGAAGGTAGACCTAGCTGGAAGCACTAACGAGGTTCAAGATCCCAAATTAATCTTCAACTCGTTGTTCCTAACAAAGCAACAGTTTGACGAACAAGTTGAGATTTTTAAAGAGTTGTCAGTTGAAAATTTCTATGGTATACTTGAATATGATGAGGACGACATAGACAATTGGCTAGTGGACTACTTCGTAAAATATCATTGCATCGAAGAAGCATTACATGGTATTTCCCTTGATTTACGAGACTTGGAGGGCGAACTGTTCAATATCAAAACATGGCATGAGATCAACGTGGCACCAATGAAAAATTATATCAAATAATGGTTTAAGAAAGCGATCGACAAATTGACCACTGAGGGGAAAGAAACATTTGAGACAGTTCATGTAACTGTTAATGAAGACAATAAAAGGACATCAGCAAGCAAGTGAAAACAACGAGAGACCATCATAATAAGTTTATGCTGATCACATCCCTCTTTCTTTATCAAGTCCATCCAGTTATTCCACCTCTTTCACTAGAAAGGTTTAATTGAAGACTGGTAACTTCTCTTTTCTTCTTACTAGGTCTTGTTGTTCTTTTACCGTCCACCATCTTCCTTCTACAAAATTAATTCTTGTGTATATTTTATTTATGGTCCATGGGAGCCCCAATCCCAGTCTTTAAGAAAAACACATTTTAAATTTAAAAGAATATGTAACAAACTATATATTTTTTAGAAATTTCAAGAGAGCTACTTTGGAAACAATCTCGACTATACTTTGTAACCCTCAGTTTTGAATATAAATTATTTGAGGTTGATCTATCACTATATTTATTTGAGTTTCCCATGTTCACTATGTAAATTTATCTTATGCATGCAGGCCATCTTCTTTTTATTTTCATGTGATCAGAAATCTTTAGTCAAACTATGATAGATGTGAGGATTTTTTGTTTTTTTTTCTTTAAATGTGTTAAGTGTGTGGTTCATAGTCCTTTCTTAGGAACTTTCTTTAAAAAGAAAACAAAACTTTTTTTTGTTTATCTTTCTTGAAATATTTATATTTCTTTCAATTACTACGACGGACTTATGCAAAGTCCCACATTCTGAATACCTAGAATTCCCAAGAAAATCTAAAAGAGGAGTCTGGAGTACCACCTCTATAAAAATGCAGGGGGATTTACATCCTTGTGAGGTTGTCGTTCGATCCTAACGGATTCAAGCATCAACATTTTTGGTGACCATACTTGGGAATGAACTGAAATTTGGAACCTAGTCTAGCATTTTTTTTAAATATATGACTTTTCCCCATGTTGATCATCCCCACTTAGAAATTGGATTGAACAATCAACGAATCATATTACATCAGTTATACAATCTGGTAATAACAACAGCAGAGACCCGAGAAGAGTTAGAAAGGTTCTGGCATATCTTAGTCCAAGAAGAAGAAAGAGAAATCCTCTGGAGACAAAAGAGAGACAAGAGACAAGATGGAAGAAACCAAAGGATAGCTAGAGAAACACAAGAACAAGGTCGGGATTGAAGATGGATGAATAAAAGGGACCCATTACCAGAAGTAAAATCAAGCAACTCTTTATTCTCATAAGTGAAAATCATATCCTTGTAATCTCCCCGGATATGGCAGAAAGAAATGAACAACCGTGTGATGAGAATCATGAGGAGAGACAAGGAGGTGGAAGAGATGCTGCAAGAAATCAAGAAAGCCTAAGGTTTGAAAATAGAAGAAGAATAAGAGATTCCCCTTTGAATATTCTAGGTGAGCAACATGATCTCCTTATTCTCCTAAGGGAACCTTAAAATAATTTTATGGAGACAAAGCAATCGATGCAAAGAGGCATCTGCACTTGTTTCTTGATGTTTGTGATTTTCACTGTGTTGAGTATGATGATGTCATGGTAAGATTATTTCTGCAAACCATATCAAGAAGAGCATATGAATGGTATACGACATTACCCATTAGATCAATTTTCTCATTTAATGACCTTGAAGCCATGTTCCTGACTATGTTTTCCCCTCCAATTTCTTATCATACCCTTCTCACCAATTTCACCATATGAGATTTTAATCTCAGGTTCAATAAAACTTTGAGTAAGATTCTAGAAGATAAAAGACCGAATGACCTAGTCATTCTCGGTTGCTATAAGAATGCAATGCCCCCAAATGTGAAATATGTTATCAGAACATACCAAATGGATACTTTGGAGGAGGCAATGACTAAATCCACTGAGATGGAAGAAATTATGATTGAAATAGGTGTCGACCCCAACATTATATTGGGAAAAGTACAAAGGCAGCTGGGAGGATTAAGTATTGATAATCAAGGAGCCTCCAGTTCAAAAAAGAACGAATAATTCAAGCCACGACCAACTCAAAACCAAACAATTGGAGGAGGATTTTTCAAGGGAACCATACCAGATGTAAAGGTTGACCATGTGGTGGCACAAGAAACTAAGCAAAGAATTGAAATTGCACAAATGAATAGAACTATCAAGCAAATGCAAAACGAGATAACCATACTAAGAAAGGGGGATAAGTATGTGGAAAATCCAAGAATGTCTGTCCCAAATAAAAGAAGGAACCCTACCCAAGAAAACTTATTAAGGTTTAAAATCATGGATAATCCGCAAATACCAAGGGTTCCCAGGAAGCCTACTCCCAATGCAGTTGTTCTGGATGATGTGTATGACGAGCAAATAGTTGAGCAAGAGAATTATTACTCACCTGATGAAAGTTATGAAATTCTTCATATGGACGGATGCGAAATGTCCATGTATATATTTGAATAAGGCGACAACGAACCCAACTCGCAATAAAATGTCACCCAGACAAGAGGATTTGTAAATAGATCCAAGAATAAGAATGACTCTGAAAAAGAAAACCAAAAAGATAAAGAAAAAATAAATGAGAAAGTGACGGGTAGCGTTGGAAGTAAAAGGAAACACATGACGTCAAACTCCACTCATATGACATATAATGTCGTAGAGGACTTAAGTAAATTAAGGATAAATGTGCCTTTTACAGAAGTGGTGAAGATTCCCCAACAAAGGGAAAACATTTTGAAATTGTTGGAAGATCCATCTAAAAGATCAGAAGTTGTTGTTTTCAGTCCAAAACAAATCCAGAACCAGTCAACTGCCAAGTTGAGAGGTAAAATTCCCCCCTTTTACATTTCAATTGAAAATCATGATGTTTCACTACATAATTGTTTAATTGACATTGACGTGAAAAATAACATCATGCCACTGGTGGTCATGGAGGCATTGAGCATGAGTTGTACCAAGTATTACGAAACTGGTGAAAGTATATATGCAATTGATTCTATAAAAGTGTCATCTTATGGAGAAATCAAGGGCTTTTATGCTTGGATCACGGAAGCCCCTATATTATTACAGTTTTCAATATTATTGTGGTAGACCTTCCTTCGTCCTATGGAGTTGTGTTGGGAAGAATTGCACATCCATGATCAGGGGATATATAATTAACGATGGAAGTTGCATGATGCTTCCAGGAAAATAAGGAGCAATGATTAAGGTGCCCTGTGAACCTAGAAAACCCTTCTCCTTCAAAAAGAAAGATAATGAGTTAATGGAGGATTATATAGACGTCGGGATTGGAAACTATACCATCCTAGACATGGAACATAATGAAAGCCTATAGAAAGTTCAAGATACGAAGAAACAAGAATGTTTGTTTGAAGGCTATTAGAGGATGTCATTCGATGGAGCTTGTTCAAACTCCAGGAGCAGAGTTGGAATTTTTCTTATAGGTCCAAATAAGATTTTGCATCCACATGCTATTAGACTAGAATTTTCATGTACTAATAATGAGGCAGAATATGAAGCCTTGATTCAGGGGATGATTCTTGCACAAGAAATGAAGATAGAACATCTAATGGTGACTGGCGACTCTGATTTGGTGATTAATCAGGTCACCCAAAGTTATAAAATCAAGAAGGAAAGACTTAAGTTATATTTCAAAATAGTTAACGAATTGATGGAATTTTTCAGTTCTTTCAACATTTCCTTCATTCCAAGGGACAAGAATCAGAAGGCGGAATCATTGGCTTTGGCGGCCTCATTGTCAAACCTAGATGATATACAAAGAAAAACATATTTTCAAGTATAAAGAGCATTTCAACCTTTTGTACCCGATAACATGGAATATTTGCAAGTGTTTGAGAATGATGAACAGATGGAAAAAAAATTGTTGAACGAGGATGATGATGATGATGATGACAATCACATGTATGTTGCCACAGAATATTGCATTCAATCTGAGTCTCTTTTTATGAAATATGATCATACTAAGAATCTCCTGGAAGAAGTTTCACTTCGAAAAGTGCAAGAAACAAGAAAGGTCAATATTGGAATGGACAGCTCCCCAAAATATGTCAAGTTGGTAATTGATTGCACCATTGAGGAAGTTGATCAATATGTGGCATTGTTTAAAGAATATCTTGATGTGTTCACGTGGACCTATGATGATTTGAAATCTTATGAAAAAACAATATTCCAACATATCATTCCTTTGAGAGAAGAAGCAAACCCGGTCAAACAAAAAATAAGGATGATGAACCCCAAATTGAAACCTTTGGTAAAGATTGAATTGGAAAATTTAAAGAAGGCCAGAATAATATATCCCATTAGACATTTTGACTGGCTTTCAAACCCTATAGTAGTAAGAAAGAAGACCGAGGAAATCCGAATGTGTGTGGATTTCAGGGATCTAAACAAAGCAAGCGTAAAAGATAACTATCATTTACCAAAAATGGAGTTCCTTCTCCAACAAGTCGCGAGATCAGCCTACATGTCCATGTTGGATGGTTTTTCTGCTTATAATCAAGTATGGGTTGTTGAGGAATACTGAGCAAAGACAACATTCATAACACCGTGGGAGACATATGCATATGCTAGGATGCCCTTTGGTTTAAAGAATGCAGGAGCCACATTTCAGAGGGCCATCGATCATGCATTTAGTGGGTTAATAGGAAAATCCATGGTATATTATCAAGATGACTTGACAGTGCATTCAAAAACAAGGGGTGATCATATCCATCACTTGAGAAAAGTTTTTGACAAATGCAGATTATATGGTGTCTCTCTAAATACAAAGAAATGTTTATTCATTGTAACTCAAGAAAAACTATTGGGTCATATTGTGTGCAAGGAAGGGATTTATATAGACCCAGAAAGAGTTAAAGCAATAAATGAAATCAACCCTCGGACATCCAAGAAAGGACTTCAATCATTTTTTGACAAGATCAATTTTGTGTGAAGGTTTGTTCCTGACTATGCAAGTATTGTGAAGCTGATCAATTTGTTGTTGAAAAAGGAGCAGAGGTTTGAATGGAAAGAAGATACTCGAGAAGCTTTCAATAATATCAAAGGAGCAATCGCCACAGCTCTAGTGCTCATTAGTCTAGATTTTCATAGGGATTTCATTATCATTCGTTCGCTACAGAAATAGTTGTTGCATTTGTTCTTACTCAGAAGAATACCAAAGGTGAAGAACTCCCAAACAGTTTCATGAGAAAAACCCTACATGACTATGAATTGAGGTATTCAGAACTGAAAAAATAAGCCTTGGCCCTTGTGAAAGTGGTGGTGCACTTTCGAACGTACATACTAAAATCTCATGTTATTGCCTATGTTTCATCATCGCCAGTGAAGATGCTTCTGAATCAACAATTGAGAGAAGGAAAATGGGCTAACTCGCTGGCAAAGATACAAAAAAATGATATTGAAATTAAACCTTTAAAGGTTGTCAAGGGACAAGGTTTATGCAAGCTCATCGTGAATAGTGATTTTGTAGATGGAATGATTTCAATTTCAGTAGGAGAACCATTGGTTGATTCAGAATGGTACGAAGACATTGTATTCTACTTGAGGTTTGGGCAGTTTCATATTACCATGAACCCTAAGGAGCAAAGTACATTGAAGATGAAGGAAAATCAATATGTGTTGATTGTTGATATATTTTTCAGGGGGGATTATGATGGTATACTACTGAAATGCGTTGATGCAAACCAAGTCCAAGAACTAATGAGATAATTCCATGAAGGAATATGTGGTGGACACTTTGCACCTACCGCCACCGCCCATAAGATAATAAGAGTTGGGTTTTATTGGCCATCAATATTTAGAGACTCATATGCCACAATTAGGAAGTGTGTATTATGCCAACAATTTTCAGGGAAAATGAAGAGATTTGAGTTGTCGTTACAACCCATAATTGTAGAAAAACCATTCTCTCAATGGGGACTTGATGTCATCGGGCCAATAAATAAAAATTCAAGCAAGGGACACATGTACATTATGACCGCTAAAGATTATTTTACAAAGTGGCCAGAGGCAGTGGCATTGAAAAGGGTTGATTCTGAAGAGTTAATCAAGTTCCTCAAAGATAATATTTTGTCAAGATTTGGTGTCCCGGATAAATTTATCACTGATAATGGTTTGATTTTCATCGATTCGAAGTTTAAATAGTTCTATGGAGAATATGGAATTATCATGGGTCAATCATCAAATTATTATCCACAAGACAATGGTCTTGCAGAATCCACAAATAAGACACTCATTCAGATACTAAAGAAAACTATTGACAAGAACCAAAGAAATTGGCATCTAAAGTTGACTGGTGCATTGTGGGAAAGAAGAACGACTCCAAAGAACAACACTTGGATGTCCCCGTATACATTGGTTTATGGGAAGGAAGAGAAAATGTCAATTAGCCTCAAACTCAATGCGTTGACTTTCGTGGTTAATACAGAGGATACAGAAGACAGTTCACCTATCCAACGGAGGATCAACCAGTTGTTGAAGATGGAAGAAGAACGAAGCAAATCCCTGAATCGAACTTCTAAGAGACAACAAAGTATCAAAATATATTTTGATCAGAGTGCAATTGTAAAGAATTTTCATAATGGAGAACTGGTGTTACTTTGGAACAAGGCCAATGAAAAACCATCGATGCATACAATGTTCGAAGCTCTCTGGATTGGACCATACATTGTTGAAAAGATCATGGGTTTTAATTCCTATATGCTCCAAGACATGAAGGTTAAAATATTAATGTTGCATATCAACGGGAAACATTTGAAAGGTTTCTTCACCTAAAACTTCATCATTCTCAATTTATTTTTCAGATTGTATATTCTTACCTTTTGTAAGCACATAAACTTGTCAAAATCTTGAGAGTTGTGTCTTCTACCTAAGTCTGTAATTTTTTCCATCTTTCTTCCTTTGTAGACCCGATCGTAGTTTTCTCCTCTCGACTTATAGTTTCCTTTCGTTTGCTTTCATCCAGTTGATCGACCTGTTTTCTTTGTCGAATCGCCTGAGAAGTATCAGTCCTCAGCCTTCTTGTTTTCTCTCTTAGGTCAATCATTCCCTACTTAATCTTCATCTTTGATCTTTTGTTTTCCCTGAGCCCTCAGCCATTCATTCAAGTAAACCACATAGGCCACATTCGTGAGAACTAGGCACAACACTTGAAGCGGTCTGATATAAACTCAAATCAAGTGAGCGAGGGAGATCGGTTTTCAACGATAGAGATCCTTCGAGCAGATCTGACAAATGGCTATCGAGTGATTGGAACCATACAGTTGCATGAAGTATAGCACCAGTCAGAGGTCTGAAATTGTGAAGCCATCGAGGCCATCCGATCGAGGAGAGGCGAGGGTCATTGATCTGACATTGTCAATTTCAGAGGATCGTGAATCGAGAGTTTGGGGTTCTCGTCATAAAGGTGAATTCATAGCCCGAAGTCTCGATACCCAAAACACCGATATGATCTAGGTTGTTTGTTTCAGAAGGGCACGTGGTGCAGGATCTGAGCCAAAGAGAAAGTCTTCCCAGAAGGGTCGAGTTGAGAATTCCCGATGTGTCAAATTCCCGATGTGTCGATTGCCAATGTGTTGATTGTCGAATTCCCAAATTCTCAAATTATCGATGTGTTGATATGTCAAAGTCCCAAAATCAGGATTCGTGGGAGTCGTCCGATCCAGTGGGGACAGGTGGTAGTTGATTAAACGATTTCATGGAATCAGGTGTCGGGGGTTTTGAAGTGAGCCACAAGCAATCGTCGTAAGTTGTGAGATTGTGAAATAGATATGGGGTGTTCAAACTAGTGGAGCATGTGGAGCCTGATCGATGATTTCGCAGTTTCACGGATCGGGAAATATGAAGACTAGAGTATGAAGCAGTCTCGAAATGCCTTGGAAAGTTTGTGCCCATGGTCATAGCCCGGGGTCATATGGAAGCAGGACCAAAAGAAGGATAAGTGCCCATTCAATCAAGCGAGCGTGACACAGGGACTTCGAACATTGTAAAATTGTTCAGCAAGGATCATGAAATCTCAATTCATGAAAGAGAAGATTTGGGTCGTTCGATCGTGAAGACCCGAGGGTTGTTGATCTGACATCAAAAAATTTCGGAGGATCACAAATCGGGAGTTTAGGTTCCTCATCGTAGAAGTGCATCCATAGCCCGAAATATCGAGACCCGAAAAGTCGATGGTCTAAATCTTATCCATCCAAATTAAGGAACATGTGGCGTCGAATCAGCAGGATCATGATTTCGCAGATCGGGTTTCAGAAGTGGAACATGGTGCGAGACCCCTGAAATGCGAAATCATGAAGCTCCTGAGAATTGAGCCCATGGTATTAGCACTTGGTCATGAGGGAAGCAAGTCCAGAAAAGGGGCTAGCGCTCATCGCATAGCTGGCATCTCATGTTTTCAGGGAAATAATCGTGGTTGTCAATTCCTAAGCACGATTGATCGTCGATCTGAAAGGATTTTTTGCGGGGTCAAGCATCGCGATGTTGGAATTAGATTGGAGTGAAGACTCCCAAAAGGAAAAGTCCTGAAAAGTGCCTTTGGATGTAAGCTCCAGGTCACAGTCCAAGGCCACCTGCAAGATTGGAGCAATAGAAAGGAGTCGTGCCAAAAGGCCGAGAGCACCTGTGTTGGTTGCAGAAGAAAAGCAGCATGGTTTCAAGGCATTGAGATTAATTCAGCAAAGTCAGAAGCACCTCCTAGAGCATTCTTGGATGTCAAGTCTCATCTCGATCCCAATGAAAGCAGTTAATGAAAGTAGGAGTGTTGATTGAGACTTCGTTTGAACCGTAAATGGAAAGTATGGAAGTGTGGTCATGGTAGCAAGGTTGACGGTCTGGAGTTCCTCTGTTGATGAATTTTTCCTGCAAAGCCCATATTGTCTGAGTTCGCATCTGACAGAGGAAAGCATGTGCAATCTGGTAGAAGAAGAAGAAAACACAAAGCTTTGAATGTAGTGGTCGGATCGTGTCCCTGAGAGCTGCAAGCAGTTCTGAGTATATATACTCGATTTTGATATTTTGTTAAAGGGGATGGTTGAGCTAAGCTCTCGATTTGTAAATTTTTAATGAACACTATGGTACTTCGATCATGTATATGAATTTGAGACTTCTCATTTAATGTAAGTCATTTCCTTTTGTCTCTTTGTAACATTTGTGTTAGAACGCTCGGGAATCGATGATCCAGTCGAGGGTAGTTATGGTTTTGTGATGTAGGTTTGATCATAGTGGCATTGCAACCAGTTTTAATTAGTTTCTTGTGTTCTCTTTTCGCTCTGATACTGATAGCCACGGCATGGATGATCTAGTCGGGTTGTTGTGACTATATTGTAATGTATGTTTGATTGCAGTATTGGTATAGCGTTCTCATTTTCCTGAAATCACGAATTCAACAAGATCTTGTATTTGAAGCTTTTCCTCCCTAGATTGTTGGAAGACCGGATGTCCACAGCAGACCTCTTCACTCTCCTCAATTTCTTCCCCCTACTTACCCTTTATTACAACCTACTGACTGAAGTTAAATCAAGACCTCACTTTCTCATGCGTTACATGGTTTGGATTTCTGAGTTAAAGTGATATTTCTCTTGAGCTTGTGCCCATTCGACCCCCTTAAATTTCTTTACTGTGACATAAAAAACTGATGGGTATCGGGCTTACCTCTATCGCAATCCAGAGGTGACTTCTGGTGCTAACATTTCTAGCGTCGTTTCCAGGGACAAAATTGAATATTTTCCCTGGGATTGAATGACAACGCTTACTAGTTATGAAGGTGCATCAGAATTTAGTACATCAAAGATTGCAACCATGCACCTGGTGACTCCATTGATACGAACCCACTGGCGACTCCATTGTTTCATCTGTGGCTTCCAGGCACAGACACACGAGGTCCACTTCGCAGTTACCTTTAGCAACACCTGAAGCTGACCCAGAGATAATTTTCAAAAAGGGAAAGGCCCCTCGAGAAGGTACTTCTACTTTTGAACCAGGTATTTCTGATGATTTTTATTGTCCTCTTATAGAAACTCCCATATTTGCTTCTCATTTTCCTATCATACCGTCTGTTGGAGTTTCTTGTACTTTAAATTTTGGGAGTGTTCCTGTTGGGTTTTCCCCTCCTAGTCTGGGATTGGAGAGAGAAATCATTGTCACTCCTCTCTCCCCTGAAATTGCACCTTGGTCTAAACCCCAAACCTCGAAATATTTTCCTACTCCAGTTTTTATTACTCCTCCTCCTGTTAGAGTTACTGATTTTGCAGAAAGGGAAACTTCTATTCCCTCAATCCCTGTAGCCTTTTCTCCAAATCCTCTGTTGTTTCCATTTCCTCCTGGAAGCTCAATTCCAGTCTCCCCTGTTCGAACCCCTTCCCCTCCTAGTTCTCTTGCACCTCATATCTCGATGGCGGGCGCTAATCCCCCTAGAAACAGAATGGATGCCATAGTAGCTGCAAGATATGCCCCTCTAGTCTTACCTCATCCCATGAATTCTCTCCCTGCGGGAGATTACCTAAAGTATATGTTTAAATTCACTGGAGAAGAAGACATAACTACCAAAGAACACCTTGTTGCCTTCTACAGTTATGCAGACAATATGAACATTGAAAATGAAGATGTCTGGATGAGAGTCTTTGTCTAGAGCCTTGATGGTGAGGCTAGGAAATGGTTTAGAGGGTTGACCCCTGGATCCATTACTGGGATTGAGGCCCTAGATGATGTTTTCTTGAGGTAGTGGGGGGATAAAAAGGACTTCATGTATTATATTACTGAATTCGGGTCATTAAGAAGAAAATAGGGAGAATCTGTCTCTGACTTCTCCAAAAGATTCAATGAAATGTACAATAAGATCCCTGCGGAGATAAATCCTACAGAAGCCTCTTCCAAAATCACTTATGCTAGTGATTTTGACCACGATTTCTGCCTCTTTCTCAGAGAGAGAAGAGCTACCTCCCTAACTCATACGAAAGAAGCAGCCTTGGAAGTAGAATCCAATATGTTAGTGGTTGACAGACTTAGGAGCAAAGCTGACAGAGACAGAGGAAGGGGAATATCTGAGGCCTCAACCTTTGATTCTTCCACATCTCACCCCCAAGTAGATGAATTGACCAAGATGGTGAAGTCCATGTCTGCAGAAATGGAGAAGATGAAGCTTGAAGGGAAACATGGTTATAAGAATGTTCAAAATGTTGATAGCAGAGGAAACTTCAGAAGACCAAACAATACCCCTCAAATACTCCCGAGAGAGCCCAGAAACAGGGATAGGGATGACTAGAAAATCCAAACCCCTCTCCAAAATAACCTTGTTCTTGATGAAGAAAGAGAGGAAGAAGAACTTGATCCTGAAATCCATTGTCTTGGAGACACCCCCCATTTCCCCATTTGACTCAATCTGCATACGAAGAATCCCTCATGAACAGTCAAATAAATGAGCTAAGGAAGGATGAGAAGGCCAGTAATAGTCCTGATAAATACAATCTCAGGTCTAGGAAGAAAGAAGGGAAGTCTGGCATCCCTTACCAGCCTTCCAGAGTAGAGAAGCATGCTAAAGATATAGCAAGAAACAGCAAGGAGAAGAAAGCACGGAACCCCCGTCCAATATCCAAAGACCATGTCCCAGAGGTTGAGAGAAATTCTCAAACCCCCTTTGTCCTTTAACTTTGAGCATGAAATTCAGAAGATCAGAATCCTTGTACCCCTTTCAGAGCTAGTCAAGCATGAAGATTTTAAAATATCCTTCTCTAAGTTGTTGTTGTCTGAACCATCCCCTCATTCCACAAACTCAGTAAACCTCCAAGACAAAAAGATAGTAGTCGTCTTAGGTCCTATGGTAGAAAATAGAGATGATTCATCCCCTCCTTTCTACACATCACTGAACATACATGATAAGGTATTGCACAATTGTCTGATGGACTCAGGGGCATCTCATAATCTCATGCCCAAAAATGTCATGGAAGAACTTGGGTTGGAAATCATGAAAGCTTATCATGATTTATATTCTTTTGATTCAAGGAGGGTGCAATGCCTTGGGGTTGTCAAAGATCTGGTTGTGACCTTGTTTCAACTACCCATGAAGAGTGTGGTCATGGATATCGTGGTGGCCGATGTTCCTCCCAAGTTTGGTATGCTCTTGTCGAGATCTTGGATAAAGAGATTTGGGGGAACCTTGAAAATGGACCTCACATATGCCACTATTCCTGTGTTTGGGGGGGAGCATAGAAGACTGTATAGAGAATATTAGATGGCCTACATTATTAGTGATGAGGCAGACCCCACCAATCACCCTATATCCACCTTGGATATTGATTTAGGGACTAGTTTATTACATCTCACCGACACCCCTGAACCACCTCTTGAAATCAGAAAGCCCATTACTCTATGTGAGGATTCTCCTCCAATCACCTCTGCTTGGAATATGTTCTTTGATGGATCCTCCTCTAACGAATTTGTTGGTGCCACAGTGGTCTTTGTTTCACCTTCTCAAGAAATTATATCTCTGTCATACAAGCTGGAATTTGAAGCCACCAATAATGTGGCAAAGTATGATTCTCTTATTTTGGGCTTGAGGGATGCAAAAGACACGGGGATTGAAGAGATATCAGTGTTTGGGGATGTCGAGTTGATTTTTCAGCAGATCATAAACGTTTATCAAGCCAAACACCCTCTACTCAGAAGTTACAGGAACGAAGCGAGGGACCTCATTGAAAATTTCTTCTCAGCCTTCAACATTTTTTTATTCCAAGAGAAGAAAATACTATGGCTGATTCGCTGGCCGTTTCAGCGAGCTAGTTCAAGATCCCACTACCACCTAAACTCGGGTATGATGTCGAAGTAAAATACAGACCCTCTATACTTTACAATGTCAAGCATTGGAAGGTATTTGAGGATGATCTTCAGATCAAGAGGTTCCTGGAAGCTGTTGATGAATTTTTTGCATTACACATAGACCAGGATACCGATTCTCAAAGTAACCCACATGTTGATGTATTTTTAAAGAAAATTTATAATCATCATATTGTGCAGTTACCAAGCAATCACATCCCGAAGGGACTAGTCCCTTTGGAAAGGATATTTGACAGTAATGATGTGGCAGTGAAAGCCCAGAGGCCGATTGAGGATGTTGACATAGTCGAATGCAACATTGGCACAGAGAGAGACCCTAAGTATGTCAAGATGTAAAGTAGCATATCAAGGAACCAGAGGGCCGAGTATACTGAGTTATTAAAGGAATTCGTTGATGTGTTCGCATGGACATATGAAGATCTCAGAACATATGACACCAGTGTCATTGAGCATAAGATCTCGTTAAAGGAGGAGGCCAAACCATTTAGGTAGAAATTGAGACAAATTAATCCTATGATGTTGCCTATCATGGAGAGAGAGGTGAAGAAGTTGTTGGATGCCCAAATTATCATGCCTTTGAGATATTTAGAGTGGGTGGCCAACCTAGTCCTGGTGAGAAAGAAGAGCTGGGAAATCAGACTTTGTGTCGATTTCAGGAACCTGAATAAGAGCTCAAAGAAATACAATTGCCCATTGCCGAAAATGGAACACATATTACAAAGGGTAACTGGCGCATCAAGGCTATCCATGATTTACGACTTTTCAAGATACAATCAGATCTCGATCCTGCTTGAGGACATAGAAAAAACAGCCTTCACCACTCCTTGGGGTACCTTCATGTATGCCTAAATGCCCTTTGGATTGATGAACGCAGGAGAAACCTTTCAACGAGCCATGGACATTGTTTTCTTTGGATAAAAGGAAAAGTTTGTGGTCATCTACTTGGATGACATTACAGTGTTCTCTAGATCGGATAGAGAGCACTATGAGCATTTAAAAAGGGTTTTCCTGAAAAGTAGGAAATTTGGTCTCTCTTTAAATCCCAAGAAGTCTCGGTTTGCCATGAAGGAGGGGAAATTGTTGGGCCACATAGTATCAGCTGAGGGAGTCAGGATTGATCCCAACAGAGTTAAAGTAATCCAAACCTTGTCACTCTCGAGATCCAAGAAAGAAGTCCAATCTTTCTTGGGAAAAAATAATTTTCTGAGGAGGTTTGTTTCCAACTTTACTGAGATGGTAAAACTTATAGCCGCCATGTTGAGGAAAGGAAGCAAAGTCAAATGGACTGTTGAGTCTCAAAATTCCTTTGATCAGATAAAAAGGACTTGACTCAAGCACCTGTGCTTATCAGTCCTGATTACTTAAAGGATTTCCTCATTTTTTCATTTGCTTCATTTGACATTGTAGCGGTTGTTTTGTTGCAGAAGAATGTTGAAGGGTTGGAGCAGCCCATTTCCTTTTTCAGTCAGGCATTGAGAGATGTTGAGGTGAAATATAACATCATGGAAAAGCAAGCATACGCTTTGGTTAAATCTCTCAAAGATTTCAGGGTCTATGTCCTGCAATCAAAAGTCATTGCATATGTTCCTTTAGTTGTCGTTAAGGAAATTCTCATTCAGCCAAACATAGATGGGAGGAGCCGATGGATTTCCAAAATCCTTGAATTTGATCTAGAGATCAATCCCACCAAATTGATCAAATTTCAACATTTAGCCAAGCTCCTGGCTTAATATAATTGCAAATATTTGGGGGTAAATTTCGTCAATAATTGCTCAGAAAATCAGCAGGCTAAGATATTTGATCAAATGCTCAGGTAGACCCCCCATTAGCAAGATGTCCTTGGTACAAGGACGTCATATATTTTCTACAGAAATTGCAGACTCCCGATGGCATGCAAAGGAACAAGGCAAGAGCTTTAATTCTCAAAGAAATTAAACATTTCCTTGTTGATCAAATCCTATATTGGAATGACCCCCTGGGGGTGATTTTGAGATGTTTAGACCCACACGAAACACAAAAGATTATGTCTGACTTTCACGATAGTCTGTGTGGAGGACATCACTTTTGGAGAACGATGGCCCACAAAATTCTCAGGGCTGGATATTTCTGGCCTACTATGTTCACTGATGTTTGCACAAAAGTCAGAGCCTGTGTTAAATGTCAAAGATTCTCTAGAAAGAAGCATCTAAAGTCCCTGCCATTGAAACCTGTGGTTTCTTCAGGTCCCTTCCAGCAGTGGGGCCTGGAATTCATTGGGGAAATTCATCCTACATCCAGTGGTCAGCATAGATGGATCATGACTACCATAGATTACTTTACCAAGTGGATAGAATTTATTCCCACAATGAGTGCTTCTCACAGGGTGATCATCGATTTACTGGAGGACATCATAACAAGATTTGGTTGCCTGAGTAGAATCATCACAGATAACGCAGCGTCTTTCAAAGATGAACCATTGATCCAATTCTGTGAGCAGTTTGGAATCAAGTTGATTCACTCTACCCCATACTACCCCCAAGGCAATGGACTGGAAGAGTCCTCTAAAAAAAGCCTCATCGAAATCATTAAAATACTGTTAGAGGATAACAAGAAAGCATGGGATTCTTTGTGGGCTGATAGAGTGACAATGAAAAGATCTCTCAGCATCTCTCCATTCCAGCTTGTATATGGAACTGAAGCAGTTTTTCCCTCTCAATTGGCCTTGCCCATGGAAAAATTCTTTCAAGATCACCAAGGTGAGCCCGATGATATGATTATAAGAATCCAACAACTGGTCGAAGTGCAGCAGGAAAGAGAGCAGCTCCTAGACAAAGCACATGAGCATCAACAGAAGATCAAGCAGGCTTTTGACAGGAATGTGAGAAAAGAGAATTTCCTGTTGGGAGATCTAGTAATGAAATGGGACGCACCCAAGTAGGACAGAGGCAAGTATACCAAATTTGAGGCCTTGTCGATCAACACCTTCAATATTTCTGAGACATTTCCGAACAACACTTACAGGTTGCAGAACTTGGAGGGAAATGAAGTTTTTGGCAGCCCAGTAAATGGGCACTTCCTAAAAATGTTTTTTGTTTAAAGCCGCAGTTAGCGTCCCACCATTGTAAATACCATTCATGTTTTATGTTTTTTTTTTTTTTTAATAGAAGACTCCACAACCCAACACTAAGGTACTTAAGTTGCGGAAGGAGTTCTTAGAGCCTCGCAAGGAGGACTCTATCCCCCATGGAGCCTAATTTTAGCACATAAACTTGTCAAAAGCTTGTGAGTTGTGGCTTCTACCTAAGTCTGTAATTTTGTCCATCTTTCTTCCTTTCCAGACCCGATCGTAGTTTTCTCCTCTCGGCTTATAGTTTCCTTTTGTTTTCTTTCATCCAATTGATCGACTTGTTTTCTTTGTCGGATCGCCTGAGAAGTATCAGTCCTCAACCTTCCTATTTTCTCTCTTAGACCGATCATTCCATACTTCATCTATGTCTCTGATCTTTTGTTTTCCCCGAGCCCTCAGCCAGTCATTCAAGTAAACCACACAGGTCGCATTCGTGAGAACCAAGAGCAGCACTTGAAGCGGTCTGATATCAACTCAAATCAAGTGAGCGGGGGAGATCAGTTTTCAACAACAGAGATCCTTCGAGCATATCTAATCGAAGGCTATTAGGTGATCGGAACCATACAGTTGCACAAAGTATAGCGCCAGTCATAGGTCTTAAATCGTGAATCCATCGGGGCCATTCGATCGAGAAGAGGCAAGGGTCGTTGATCTAACATTGGCAATTTTGAGGGATCGCGAATTGGGATTTTTGGGTTCTCGTCATAAAGGTGCATCCATAGCCCGAAGTCCCGAGACTCGAAACGTCGATATGATCTAGGTCGTATGTTTCAGAAGGGCACATGGAGCAGGATCCGAGACAAAGAGAAAGTCTTCCCAGAAGGGTTGAGGTGAGAATTCCCAAAGTCCTGAATTGTCAATGTGTCGATGTGCCAAATTCTCGATGTGTCGATTGTCGAATTACCAAAGTCTTGAATTGTCAATGTGTTGATATGTCTAAGTCTCGAAACCCGGGATTCGTGGGAGCCATCTGATCCAGTAGGGACAGGTGGCAGTTGATTAAACGATTTCGTGGAATCGATTTTCGGGGGTTTTGAAGTGAGCCACAAGCAATCGTCGCAAGTTGCGAGATTGTGAAATAGATATGGGTCGTTCAAACTAGTGGAGCACGTGGTGCCTGATAGGAAATTTCACGGTTTCGTGGATCAGGAAATCTGAAGACAAGAGTATGGAAGCTACCGATAAGATAAGTCCCAAAATGCCTTGGGAAGTTTGGGCCCATGGTCATATCCCGAGGGCATATGGAAGTAGGGCCAAAATAAGGATAAGTGCCCATTCAATCAAGCGAGCATGGAACAGGGAGTTTGAATGTTGTAAAATTGTTCAGCAAGGATCACAAAATCCTGATTCGCAAAAGAGAAGATCTGGGTCGTCCAATCGTGAAGACCCGAGGGTCGTTCATCTGACATCAGCAAATTTCGTAGGATCACGAATCGGCAGTTTAGGGTCCTCATCGTAGAAGTGCATCCATAGCCTGAAATCCCAAGACCCAAAAATTCGATGGTCTAAATCTAAGCGTACAAATTAAGAAACACGTGGCGCTGGATCAGCAGGATCATGATTTCGTGGATCGGATTTCAGAAGTGGAACATGGTGCAAGACCCTCGAAATGCGAAATTGCAAAGCTCCTGAGAATTGAGCCCATGGTCTCAGTGCTTTTTCATGAGGGAAGGAGGTCCAGAAAAGGGGCTAGCGCTCATCCCATAGACGGTGTCTCATGTTTTCAGGGAAATAATCGTGGTCGTCAATTCCCAAGCACGATTGATCAACGATCTAAAAGGATTTTTCGGGGGGTCAGGCATCGCGATGTTGGAATCAGGTTGGAGTGAAGACTCTCAAAAGGAAAAGTCCCGAAAAGCGCCTTTGGATGTAAGCTCCAGGTCACGGCCCAACGCCACCTGTAATATTGGAGTGATAGGAAGGAGTCGCGCCAAAAGGCCAAGAGCGCCTGTGTTGGTTGAAAAAGAAAAGAAGCATGGTTTCAAGGCGCCGAGATTAATTTAGCGAAGTCAGAAGCACCTCCTAGAGCATTCCTAGATGTCAGGGCTCATCCCGATCCCAATGAAAGAAGGAGCAGTGGTTGAGACCTTGTTTCAATCGTAAATGGAAAGTATGGAAGTGTGGTCGTAGTAGCAAGGCTGACGGTCCAGAGTTCCTCTGTTGATGAATTTTTCCTACAAAGCCCATAAGTCTGAGTTCCTGTCTGACAGAGGAAAGCATGTGTAGTTTGACAGAAGAAGAAAACACAAAGCTTTGAATGCAGTGGTTCGATCATGTCCCTGAGAGACGCAAGCAGTTCCCGAGTATATATACTCGATTTTGATATTTTATTAAAGAGGATGGTTGAGCTAAGCTCCCGATTTGTAAAGTTTGAATGAACACTCTGGTACTGTGGTTATGTATATGCATTTGAGACTTCTCATTTAATGTAATTCAGTTCCTTCTTTCTCTCTATAACAGTTGTGTTAGAACGCTCGGGCATGGATGATCCAGTTGAGGGTAGTTATGTTTTTTTGATGTAGGTTTGATCACAGTGGCATTACAACCAGTTTTAATCAATTTCTTGTGTTCTCTTTTCCCTATGATACTAAGAGCCCGAGCATGGATGATCTAGTCAGGTTGTTGTGGCTGTATTGTAATGTATGTTTGATTGCAGTACTGGTATTGCGTTCTCAATTTCCTGAAGTTGTGAATTCAAGAAGATCTTGTATTTGAAGTTTTTCCTCCCTATGTTGCTAGAAGATCGGATGTCCACAGCAAACCTCTTCACTCTCCTCAAGTTCTTCCCCCTACTCACCCTTTATTACAACCTACTAACTAAAGTTAAAACAAGACCTCACTTGCTCATGCATTACCTAGTTCGGATTTCTGAGTTAAAGCGATATTTCTCTTGAGTCTGTGCCGATTTGACCCCCTTAAATTTATTTACCATGGCATAAAAAACTAATGGGTATCAAGCTTAACTCTATCGCAATCCAGAGGTTACTTCTGGTGCTAACACCTTTGACTCCATAGCCCAATGGACAGAAGCACTTGGTCATAAAGATTTTGGATTCTTGACAACCCGCAAGGGATTATCATCCAACAGTTAGAGCCAGTTGTTGAGACCATTTTCCGCTTCTGAGTTTCCCTCCCCTTTCTATCTTCCCAAATTCTTTTTTCCATTTATTTTCCCTCTTCCATACTTACCCGAATTCCACTTTTCTTTTCTCCCCTCTATTTTTCCCTTTCTAGTTACTATACTTTGTCGTTTTTTTAGAATGGTGCTTTCCCGGGTTAACAGAATCGCGGGTTCTCACCTCCATCCATATTCCCATATCATGAGTCTGACCAACCGCTGTGTTATTCTATACTTAACTTTTCTTTTTCAATCACAGGTTCAAGCTTTCATATTCCATGTTCTGCGATATTCATTTTGCACCCAAAGATCTGTGATATACATTATGAACATCGGACGTATCGAGCTCCTAAGTATCTCATCTCTCCCATATTGAGTCTGACCGACCACTCCTAACACTTAGCTTATTTTCTATCATTCACAACTGTGGGTTCCCGGGTTGGCGTATGAACAAAAATTCTCAAATCCTAATTTCTCTCGTTCGTCCCCGCCATCCTCGTGTTTTTCCAATACGCATTTAAGAATGGTTTAATTCTATTAACTCATTGTGCGGGTTCTGTAAATACTGTCATTAATAAGTGAAGGACTCGTGGAGATTTCCCATTAAACAACATTAAGAATGATTTCATGAAGATTATATTATTGTTATCTCTCTCAAGAACTCATTGCAAATATTATCCGGATTAAATGAACACTCTTGTCAACTTATGGCTGCAACATCTCGACAACAGTTATGTGGTGATACTTTGAATATTTTTGGGTGCGAAGACCAAAACTTTCAATGGTCTAGAGCGTATTATTACTATTCATCCCTTCTGCTCAGAAGGAAGTGATCTGGACATCTGGAATTGCTCGTGCAGGGTGTGTCCCTAAGGTTTTTGACTGTAAGGAACTGGTTGCATGGTGCATTGAGAAATACATACTGAGTCAGTGGATTATCCAACTTCAAGACCATTCTCCCATCTCTCTTTCACCTCAAGTGTTTCGTAAGATGTTGAAGCTCCCTGAGCCAACACTTACTTTCAAAGGAGAGGATTGAAGGGATTTCCTGAAAAAGCATGACAACGGCTTAGACCTCTTGCCTGAGTTCTTGGAGAATCTTGTGGTTGTCCCCGAAGACATTACCAAGTTGCAGGTCGACTCGTTCAAAAACCTATTTCGGGAAATTGCTTGGTTATTCACCAGGGTGACAGGCCAAGAAAGTACCACCAACATTTCCCGTATGATTCTTTATATCTTATATTTTACAGTCAAAGAGCAAGCTATTTTTGATTGGAGAAAACTGATTTCCATTGAAATATCCTCCCAATTGTCACAATACAAAAAAAGATAAAAAATTATTTATGGCTTCTTATTTGGTGTTTGCGACAGCATATTGCTGTCACTTTCCAAAATTGTCCATTTGTAACAAGGTGAACTGTGAATGTGACCCATTTACCTTATGGTACCAAGTGTTGTGGAGACACAAGGATTCCTTGCATTTCTATGAAATTTTCAATGATTTTGTTTTGGTTTTCAAAGGATTTTTGTTTGGAAAGGATACCCCCAGAATATCCGACCAGGGAAATAAATCCCTGGATAAAAAGGGGACTTTGGAGAAAATGGAAAATCACAATGTTATCAGGATTTTCGGTTCTAAGGAAAATCCTTCATTTCTTCCATGCTATGTATCGAATAAAATGTTTATTACGGAAGTCGCAAGGCAGTATAATTTATGGTTGCACTTTTTCCTTGAGAAACGGAAAAAACAATTCATACCCTTGCCTTGGAAAATTGGGGACTTTATATTCAGGAATATAAACCAAATCGATGAATTTGAAAACCACTTCCACAATCTGAATCTGAAATATGTTGAAAAGATAAAAGGGTTTGACCCTAACGGAGTTTTCGTGGAACATATGTTTGTAGTAGGATTCAACAATTCATTTATCCATATTGTTCTGAGTGAAGAAGAAGATAATAACTTAGGTGCTCCTACTCACAATGTTGGTGACTTGGAAATGATACTCAGTACCAATGAGTTTTACAAGCAAGAAGGAAAGGGTCCTAGTGAGAAGAGTGCCCAATCTCCAACTATTACTCCTAAAACTACAACATCTCGGAGCAATGATCCATCAGCCCACCCATCTAGAAAAGTGACCAATGGTAGTTCAGGTAGCAGAGGAGAAAAGATGTTGAATTTGAATTCTTATCTCATGCACATATGGTTTATTTCAATTTAGCATGTACTTGAACCATAAACAATGCAGTAATACCATACACAAGTGTTGCAGTAACCAAGATCACAAGAAGAATAACCATATACAAGAACACAAGAGTTTATCCTGGGAAAACCATTCTCAATCAAGGGAAAAACCCAGCAATCCTTTTCTACAGACTCAAGAGAAGATCCCCCACACCATAAACCCTAGAGCACAGAAGAGGGTGCTCTTTGACCTTGAAACTTGTGCCTAAGAGAAGTGTGCACTTCAATTGTACACTTAGCTTGAGAGGTGTTACAATGAAGTGTGAGTGAATGATCCACAATGCGGATCTACTCACTTATATATACAAGACCTAACACAACAATAGGTGTGTCTATTAGCACAATAGGGCCAACCTGAACAACTCAAAAATATAATTAATATTTACACAATATTAATTATATTTTACATGGTGGGGTTGACTTGTACCCTTCACACAATTAGGGTTACACGGTAAATCTTACTCTTAGACAATATAGCAAGGGATCCACACATCCTCTAGTGTTGAGCCACTAGGGACACGTCCACCTTTGCCCAACGACAAGGATGTCACTCTCAACAGATCAACTCAACTAATTCCATAGGAGTACCATCTGGAGAGTCATCTCAAGTCGACTCAACTAAGTCCATAGGAGTCTAATAGGAGACCATCTCAAGTCGTCTCACCTCAGTCCAGAGGAGCACGACAAGAGACCACATGTCATCTCAACTCAGTCCAGAGGAGTATGACACACCCATCACATGGGCTCTCTCACAGATCGTCTCAACTCAGTCCAGAGGAGAACGACCTAGAGAATGTCTCATGAAGCTGCAATCAACAACACTCCCTCTCAACTAGGGAGGCATTCTCCATCAGGCCAAGTCTCTCGTGGAAGTACTTGAACTTTGTCCTGGAAAGCGGTTTGGTGAAGACATATGCAACTTGCTTGTGTGTAGAAAGGAATTGCACATGTATTGCTTTCCTCTGCACCATATCTCTGATGTAATGGTATTTGATCTCAATGTGTTTCAATTTATCGTGAAACACAGGATTCTCAGAGAGCTTCACACATCTCTGGTTATGGCAATGGATAACGGTGGAATCCATATCACATCCAAATAACTTTGCAAGGAGCTTGTGAAGCCACACTGCTTCGCAGACTGCCACACATAATGTAATATACTTTGCTTCTGTGGTACTCAAAGCCATAGAATTTTGTTTCCTCCTGCACCAGGAAACCATGGCATATCCCAAAGTAAAACAACAACCAAATGTGATCTTCATGTCCACTACGATCCCTGCCCAATCTGCATCGATATATCCATGCAATCTCATGTCTACATCTAAGGCATATCTCATGCCATGATCAACTGTGTCTCGTAGATATCTCAACACATGCTTCGTTGTTATCCAGTGTGTCTGTCTCGACTGACTCAAAGACTAGTTGATTACACTCACTGCATAGCATATATCGTGTATGATGTTAACCAAAGAGATCAATGATCCAATCAGTTGTCTATAAATATGTAGATCAATCTCACCTGAATCAAAAGAAGCCTCGTTCATCTTCTTCAAATTCATCACCATCGGTGTAGGCATGGACTTGCAGTCTATCATCCTGAATTTCTTCAAAATCTCCACTGTATATTGTCCTTGACTCGGAAAAATCTCATCAGTGCTTTGCCATACTTCTAGTCCCAAGAAGTAGTGCATCATACCAAGGTCCTCCATATCGAATTCAGAAGTCAATGCATGCTTACATTCACCAATAAGGCTTTCTGAACCGATGAGGAATAAGTCATCAACATATAGGACCAAAATCAGGCACTCGTCATCAACAATGTGATAGTATAGGTTGGGATCAGCAACACTCTTGTTGAATCCCATACTCATCAAGTATCCATCAATATTCTCATACCAAGCACAAGGTACATGTTTTATTCCATACAAGGCTTTCTTCAACCTACATACATGAGACTCTTTATCATGTGTCAC
>ML804369.1:0-26324 GCA_009831015.1 Picea engelmannii
GAAGTGGGAAAAGTTATGGGTCAATTTGTGCTATGATGGGAGGGTATCAAAGGTATATTCCCTCTCCTCTAGATTCACATGCCGAGGTGGAAGGAGAGAAGTTTGGAGACATGTGGGACCCATAAGAGTCATTGTGTTGGACGTTATCAGCATGCAATTTTAAGAAGACTCTGATCGTAGAGAATTGAGGGAATATTCCATTTTCCTGGATTTGTGTGCCAACCGTAAATGATCTAAAAGGATTTGAGTGACAATGTCAAACTTCAATTTTTAGAGTCCACCAAATTAAGGGAACGTTGGAACCCCAACGAAGATTGTATCAAAAAAGTATTCCTTCGATACTTTGGGACATTATTCATTTCAATTATAAAATGAAAATTAAGTAGCATAAGGATCCGAAAAATAAGAGATGGTCAATCCTAATGCACCATGCCATAAGGTCATGGTCAAATTGGTTGCATCGGCTTGGTAGTGTTAACTACACTTCGGTTCTAGCATTGTTCATATATTGGATGCCACGTGGGACGAGAAGGGAACTTTGTATGGTAGGGTTATTAGAGTGTGAGGATCAGAGTCTCGAATTATGCACGAGGGGAAATGTTCTGATGAAGATGCTTCTTATAGATCCCTTTCTGATATATCCATTGAAAAGGTTTCTTTTATAATTTAATCGGTATTAGAGTCTCTCGAATCCCAACGAGACTTAGGCTAAGAAGTGCAATAGTGGGATTCATCAAGAAGATTACTCAAGGGCCTACAACAAGTGTATGAAACAATGAAATCTCGAGCAGGAGGGTTGATTGGTGTAGCAGAGGGGGCAAATGTTTGACTACGAATAGAAGATTTCCAAAAGAGAACAAGATTGTAGACTACATAATTAGTATAATAATGTCTCTATGCCAACACCTTTTCAATGAAGTAGAAATATAGTTCCTTGTAAAAAACATTAAAACCAGGGGAACCCATTTTTTCATAAAAATGGTTCTTGTGGGGGTGATCCATAGAAAATTTATTTTGGGGTTTTAATTTTAGATAAACATGATCTCCAATATTAAATTATTTATGTTTCCTTTTTAAATATGCATAACTCTTCTTCCTATCCTATGCACTTTTCTAGTTATGTTTTTATTTATGAACAATGATTTCCATTTCCTTTAGCATGTTAAGTCCTAGAATGATTCTATCAACTAGATTGTCCCAACTCACAGGGGCTCGACACCTTCTTCCATATAACACTTCAAAATGACTCATTTTTAAAGAAGATCGATAACTATTATTGTATGAAAACTAAACTAGATGAAGATAATCCTCCCACTTTGTTGGGAAATCCATATCATACATTGGCAACATATCATCAACAATGCGGTTAGTCCTTTAATTCTCACCATCAGTTTGAGGATGATAAGTGGTGATAAAACTCATTTGTGTGTCCAGTTGACAAAACAAGGTCTTTCAGAGGTTAGAGGTAAACATTGTATCTATGTTTGAGATGATTGTTTTGGGTAAACCATGCATTCTAAAACTATCTTTCATAAAACTCTCTACAATATTTATTGCATTGTGAGTATATTTTATACGAACAACTTTTGAAGCTTTGATAAGTTCATCTATTACTACCATTATAGAGTCATTTTTTTTCCTGGTTGTAGGTAAACTCACAATAAATTCCATACTAATCACTTCCCATTTCCAGTGAGGAATGAGTATAGGTTGCAGTAGACCCGCTGGGTGATGATTCTCAGACTTAACTTGTTGGCACTCAATACATTTAGCCAAATATTATGCTACTTATCATTTCATTCCCGACCAAAAGTAATCTTTATTTGGGGTTGTGATGGTGTTTTGATAACTCAGGTATCTAGAACAATGCTTCTAATGTATTTCCAGTAATATTAAATTCTTTGGTCATGTGTTGTCTTGAAAATAAATTTTGTTTTTATAGACAACCAAACATTGTTGAAGTTAAATTGAACTTTGTTTCTTCCTCATTTGACTTGCTATTTTGACATTTTTCTTGAATTTTTCTATAATTCTCATATTTTTCAACTAATGTTATAATTTTCCACTTTAAATCATATTGTACACTGCCACTGGAAATTTCATTTACTTTCCCACTAAGTGAATCTGCTACCTTATTTTGTTTTCCTTTGATGTGTTTTATTTCAAAAGCATAGTCACTTAGAAAATCCAAGCATCTATATTGTCTTGCATTCCAAAATTTCTGTTTGAAAAAGTGTTTAAGACAAACATTGTATGTTTTGAACAAAAAATTATTTCCTAACAGATAATTTCACCACATTTTTAGAGCATGCATAATAGCAGTAAATTCCAAATCATGAGGTCAATAATTTTCTTCATGAGACTTTAGTTTCTATGATTCGTATGCAATTACATACCCATCTTGCAATAATACTCCCCCTAATCCTTCCTTTGAAGCATATTTCATACACACTTGAAAGTATTTGTGTGGACCTCTACCCTTAAAATTGTTGAAATATTGTTACTTCAAAGAATATTCTACCCGAGAGAGAGTTGAATATTATTATTGTATTATATTTAATTAGGCCTAATTGTGCCTTAGTAAAAGTCGTCCCTATTTTCTCTTGACAGTTAATTGTAAATTAAGAGGGTAAAGTGATAGGCCAACCTAGACCTAATTATAGGCCAGCCAGACCACTATTTTAAGAGAGGCGAGCACCTCATTGGGATACACACAACATCCATCTCTACCCTTCACAAGTCTTGGAGGAGAAACTGTTGCAAATGGGGGTGACGTCAAGGATGGGCTTGGTATATCTCTTGGTAATTCTTGGTTAAGTGGTCCGCTACTCTTCCTAGTGATGGAGTAGAGGAGTATCGTTTGCTCAGACTATGGTCTATCTATATTGAGGAAGCTTTTGTTGGGTTTTATCCCCCATGAGGGTTTCCCAATATTACATACGTGTCTCTATTGTTTCTATGATTTCCTCTCTCTCTCCATGATCTTATTTATGCAACTGATGTGCTAAATGATTATAATAATAAAGAATAATTGTAACTACTAACTATATACATAAAAATTCAACATAGTTTCAGATCAATCCTTAAAGAGACCAACTCATAGTTTATAAGAAGTAGCTAGCTTGAGTGCACCGTCTCCAAGATTCAGTTCCAGTATTGCAGTTGTTGAAAAATTAGAGTTTATGCATAAACCCTAAGTGTGACATTTTCCTTTTTTTAGGAGGATGTTGGATAAAGTAAGAACACCTAGGAACTTTCCCTAGGAGGGTGTATCTAGTCCCTGGATCAAAATTTCAAAATTTGAAGTTTGAGAAATTAGGGTTTCCTCATAAAACCCTAAGTTGCAGTTGGAGTTGCAATATCTGTTGCAGTTGCAGTACCAGTTCCTTCATACCATTTCCTTCATTCCAGTGCCAACACCAGCTGTAGTCAAAATTTTCATGAATTATTGGGATTGATTTTTATTTTCCTAATGCACCTTACCCTAACAAATCTACAACTACCTTTAAATTACAAGTTTTATCACCTTTGAATTTTAAAAGGTTCATTATTTCTTGTCGTTGCTATTGGATGGTGCCACTACTTTCCCTTACTATCATAGGTATGTACTTATATATTTTCAAATTGTATCATTATTCTAAAGTGTATTTGCAAGAGAAAGGATCTTTTGTCTAAAAAACAATCATAGATCCAGAACGATCTCAGATCCAACCCATTCAAGGGAACAATGCACCCCACATTTGACTAATTCGATATGCATCTATTGGTTATGTCATTATTTTAATATTATGAATATCCAGGTTACATTTTTATCTGTTTAAGTTATCATACTAAGCATTCATCAAAATTATAGTCAAAGTATTAGATTGATTAAAGTTGAGATTATAGATTTTATTCCCTAACTCCGATTTCTGTCAAGATAGCATATTGTCTTAATACATAGGACAAGTTGAATAAATTACTTGTCATCTTGAGTGAAGGAGACTTAGAAGAAAATAAACACACTCATTCTTGAGGAAAACACTCCAGGTTCAAGGTTTGATTGATTAAATTTATAAGATTCAAATTTACACACATCAGGTTTAATAACTGCTAAACATTATAGTTGTCATAACAATATTTAAAAGTTTTATTATTGAATATTGTTGAGGTCACTTCCATCTTCTGAAAATTCGCTCCCATTTTATTTTCTCTTGGATCCTTTTTTCCCTTTCTTTTCCCTCTTCTGCACTTACCCATTTTCCCTTTTATTTTTTCCTCTTACTATCCCTTCCTAGTTCTACACTTAGTCATTTTTTTTATCACGGATTCCCGAGTTGGTAGACTCACAGTTTCTCATCTCCGGTTGTAAATTCAAAAAACGAGTACGAACGACCTCCATGTTGTCCCATACTTAGCCGATTCTACGATCATGAGTTCCCAGGTTGGTGGGATTGAGTTTTCATTCTCTCGTGTTCCATGATAAAAAAATTGCATCGAAAATTTATGTGATCTACATTTAAATCCCCAAACTCCCCGAAATTCCAAAGTTCCATTCCACCTATGTGAGTCTGTTTGACCGTCATGCCTTTCCATACTTATACAACTACATGTCTCATACCATCGCAGACTTGTGAGTTCATGGGTTCCCAGTTTGAAAAAAAGTCCAAATCACTTTTTTTTCTTGTCTGTCCCCGCCACCATAGCTCCCTTCCCAATGCACATTTACTATGCTCTTAATTCTAATAACTTACCATACAGGTTCGAAAGTATTATCATTAAAAAGAGAAAGGACCGAGGAGATATATTATTAAAACACATTAAAACAATATTTATAGAGGATTATATTATCCCCTCAAGTGTTCATTTTTAACATAATTTGGAGCAATGAAACATCCTTGTCAATTTATGGAAACAACTAGACAACATTTATGTGGAGATACGTTGAATATTGTCGTGTGCGAGGATCAAATTTTTCAGTGGTCCAGGGAATATTCCTATTATTCATCCCCTTATCCACATAAGGAAGTAATTTGGATGTGTGGAATTGTGCATGACATAGGTTGTGTCCAGGAAGTCTTTGGTTGTAATGAGTTTCTCACCTAGTGTGATGAGAGATATATTCCAAGCCAGCGGATCATTCAGTTGAGAGACCATTCCCTTGTCTCTCTGTAACCTCAGGTATTTTGTAATATGTTGGTACTTCCCGAGCCAACGCTCACCTTCAAAATTAAATATTGCAAGGAGTTCTTAAAAAAGCATGACAATGGACTAGACCTTTTACCTCAATTACTAGAGAACCTAGTGACCGTCCCTGAGGACATCACAAGATTGTAGGTTGTCTCATTTAAATATCCATTTCAGGACATTGAATGTATTTTTACGAGGATAACAGGACAAGAAAACACAACCATCATCTCTTAGATGATTCTCTACATTCTATATTTTACGGTCAAAGAACATGCCATATTTGATTGGGGTAAGTTGATTTCCATTGAAATCTCTTTCCAATTGTCGCAATAAAAGAAGGAGAATAAATTCATTATGTCATCTTATTTGTATTTTGTGATATCACATTGCTGTCACTTCTCGAGATTATCTATGTGAAAGAAGTTAAACTGTGAATTCGACCGAGTAACCTTCTGGTATCAAACATTCTGGAGGCACAAGGACTCCCAAAACTTTTATGAAGTTTTTAATGATTTTGTCTTAGTTTTTAAAGATTTATTGTTTGGAAAAGATGCTCCCCGGATGTCTGACCAGGAAATTAAGTTCCTGGATAGGAAGGGGACACTAGAACAAATGGAAAATTATAATGTTATAAGGATTTTTGGATCCAAGGAAAATCCTTCCTTCCTTTTGTGCCACATATCTGAAATAATGTTTATTGTTTAAATAGCAAGGAAATACAACTACTGGTTGCATTCTTTCCATGAAAAGAGAACAAATCAATTCATACCTCTTCCTTGGAAAGTTGGGGATTTCATATTCAAAAGTATGAGGAAGATTGAAGAATTTGCGGGCCACTTCCATAGCCTCAATTTAAAATATGTTGAAAAAGTAAAAGGGTTAGACCCTAATGGTATTTTTGTAGAACATCTATTGGTTGTTGGTTTCAACAATTCTTTCATTAATTCTATTATTAATGAAGACAGAGAAAAGGCCTCAGACACTCCCGCTCGTGACACCAGTGACCTGGAAACGATACTCATTAACAATGAGTCGTACAAGAAGAGAAGAAAAGGTCTGGGTGAGAACACTTCCCAATCCCCGACTATCACAACAAAGAGTACGACATCTCTTAGCAATGCTGCAACGACCCACCATATTAAGAATGTAACCCACAAATCTTTAGGTAGAGGAGGAGATAATAACCCTCCTTCTGACAAAATTGAGAGTTGTAATAAAATTCCCTTGAGGAAGAAAAGAAAAAACATTGTGCAAGAAGAGGAGGGACATCAAAGAGAAAGCGACATCCACTTACTCTCTCTCGAGGATATGGAACTCCAAATTGACATCGAGAAAGTTTTCCCCAATGTAGGCCAGCTAGAGAACATTGTTGACCAGAACCCTTAGAAGGAATAATTGAGACAGGGACCTTCGACGAAGAGGGGTATTTTTTATTTCAGAGCGTTGGTTTTGACATCGAGTGAAAACATTTGATTATTGAGAAAATATATGTAAATAATAAAAAGGAGAAATCTCATTAAGAGATTAACCTACGGAACATGCAACCTTCCCAAACTACCCAAATAAACTGAGCAATTGGAAACAATCTAGATAATTCTATTGGAGGCCTTGAAGCAGCGAATGTCAAGTTAAAGGAGCGAATGAAATAATTGGAGGAAGATTTAATGCCTCTTCTTGTACTTGATATCCCTTTAGCAATGATTGGGCCTACCACACGTGCAACATAATTAAAAGGATCGACAAGCTTCCTCACATCATCCAGGGGCGACGTGGAGAAGAATAACAAGAAAATAATGGAATTAATAACAGAGGCTTGGGAGATGTCAAAGAGAATGGTCTCTTTTGGAACGATAGCACACACTTTTCATGAATATCTGTAGGAAGACTTGATTATTCGATTAAAAATCAATATATTGAAGAAGATTTGTGGAACATTTCTATTGATCTAAGGGACATGGAAGGTGAGCTCTTCAATAAAAAATACTAGCATGAAATCAACGTGGCACCAATGAGGAGCGACATCGAGGAGTGGTTTAAAAAAGTTATCAACAAACTTACCGATGAAGGGAAAATGACAGTTTAGACGGTTCCTGTCACAACCGAGGAAAGCCATAAAAGGACATCAACGATCAAGTGAAAAACTAAACAATACCATCATAGTAAGTTCATACTGATCACATATTTTTGTCTTTATCAAGCTCTTTATTTAGTTACTCCACCTCTTTAAATAGAAAGGTTTAATCGAAGACTGATAATTTCCTTTTTGTTATTACCAGGTCTTGTTGCCTTTTGTCGCTGACTTTCTTCTTTCTACGAACTTCATTATTATAAATATTTGATTATGGTCCAGAGGATCCCCAATCCCAGTCATTATGAAAAATGCATTTTAATTTCATAGAGTATGTATTGAACTATATATTTTTTAGAAATTCCAAGAGAGCTATTTTGGGAACAATCTCGATTGTACTTTGTAACCTAGTATTTCGTGAATATAAAGTATTTGGGGTTTATCTATCATTATCTCCATTTGATCTTCCCATGTACTACTCTGTCAAAGTTATCTTATGCATGCATATCATTTTCTTTTATTTGTTATGTGATAAAAAATCTCTAGCCCTACTTTGATGGATGTGAGGAAGTTATTTTTATTTTCTCTAAATGTATGAATGTGTGTGTTTCCTGGTCCATTCTTAAGAACTCTCCTTTTGAAATAAAAATAAAATTATTTTTCCGTTTTCTTTATATCTATTTTACCCTCCTTTGACTAAATTCTTTAAAAGTCCCACATTTTACAAATCTCGGACAAAGGAGTACCACCTCTATAAAAATGTAGGAGGATTTGCATCCTCATGAGGTTTTCGTTTCGTTCCTAACAGATTCAAGTGTCAAAACTTTTGGCGACCATACTAGGGATATGAACTAAAAATTTGGAACCTGGATGAACGTTTTAAAAAGAGTATATGAATTTAGCCCAGGGTAATCAGTGCCATTTAGAAATTGGATTGAATAATCAACAAAGAATTTTGCACCAGTTATATAATATGGTAATATCAACAGCCCAGACTTGAGAAGAGTTAGAAGAGTATTGGCAGATATTAGTCCAAGAATAAGAAAGAGAAATCCTTCGAAGCCAAAGGAGAGAAGAACGACAAGATCAAAGAGATCAAATATTGGCTAGAGAAGAACCAAAAAAAGGTCAAGATTGAAGTTGGATGAATACAAGGGACCCATTACCTGAAGTAAAAGTAAGCAAATCTTCATCCTTAGAAGTGAAAAGTATGATCTTGAAACCTCCTCAAAAATGATAAGAAGAGACGAACATCCTTGAATCGATCATGATGAGGAGATACAAGGTGGCGAAAGAGATGTTGCAAGAAACCAAGGAATCCCAGGGTTTGGAAATAGAAGGAGGGTAAGATATTCCCCTCGTAATCTCATAGATGAACAACATCAACTCCTAGTTATCCTTAAGGGAACCTTAAAAGGAATTTTCTAGAGATGGGACAATCAATGCAAAGAGGCATCTGCACTTATTTCTTGACATTTGTGACTTTCACCGAGTTGAATATGATGATGTCATGGTGGGGTTATTTTTGAAAACTTTATCAAAAAGAGATTATCAATGGTATACAACATTTCTCAGTAGATCCATTAGCTTGTTTAATGAACTCAAAGCTATGTTCCTAACTATTTTTTCACCCCAATTTCCTACCATAAACTCCTCACATACTTCACCCAAATTAGGTTGAGGAAGAACAAAAGGATACGAGATTTTAATCTCAGGTTCAATAATACCTTGAGTAGAATCCTAGAAGACAAAATACCAAATGAACCGGTCATACTCGGTTGCTATAAAAATGAAATGCCCCCGAATGTAAAATATGCCATCAGAACGTCCCAAATGGATACTCTGGAGGAAGAAATGACTACGTCCACTGAGATGGAAGAAATTATGATTCAAACGGGAGCTAACCCTGACATTATACTAGAAATAGTACAAAGGTAGATGGGAGGATTGAATATCGATAATCAAGGAGCTTCTAACTCGAGAAATAACACATATTTTAAACCTCGGATGACTCATAATCAAGTGGAGGGAGGATGATTTTTTCAGGGAATCATACATGATGTAAAGGTTGATCCTGTTGTGACACAGGAAACAAAGAAAAAAATTGATATTGTGTAGATGAATAGAACCATCAAATAGATTCAAAACGAAATAACTGGGCTGAGAAGGGGATATAATTACATGAAAAACCCAAGAATGTCAATTCCCTAATAAAGAAGGAACCCTCCCCCTGAAAATAGAGTCAGGTTCGAGAATACTGAAGACCCACCGAGACCAAGGGTCCCCATACAACCCACTACAAACGTTGTTGTTTTGGATTATGTCTATGATGAGGAATTGACTGAGCAAGAAGGTTATTAATTACCTGATGAAACCTCTGATACAATGCAGATGGATGGATGCGATATGTCCATGTATATATGTGGAGAAGGTGACAACGATCCTAACTCGCAATAAAACGTCGTGCATATAAGAGGATTTGTAAATAGAACAAAGAATAAAGGCGACTCTGACAAAGAAAAATAAAAATAAAATGAAAAAGTGTCGAATGCGAAGGTGACAGTTGGAACCACATGGAAACACATAGAGACAAGATCAACTCAAATGACATATAATGTCATGGAGGAATTAAGTAAGTTGAGGATAACCTTTCCTTTTATGGAAGTGGTGAATATTCCTTAATAGAGGCAGAACATCTTGAAGTTGTTGGATGATCCATCAAAAAGAATGGAAGTTTTTCTTACCACTCCAAAACAGAACTAGAGCCCGTCGACTGCTAAGCTGAGAGGTAAAATTAGGGCCTTCTACATCTCAATTGAAAACCATGATGTTGCATTACATAATTTTTTGTCGATACTAGTGCGGAAAATAATATAATTCCACTTGTGGTCATGGAAGCGTTGGTCATGAATTTCAGTAAGTATTATGAAACTAGCAAGAGCATATATGCCATTGATTCTAGAAAAGTATCAGTATATAGAGAAATCAAGGATTTTTATGCCTTGATTAAAACAACTCCCCATATCATCATAGTTTTCAATATTATCGTGGTAGACCTGCCTCCAAGATATTGGGTTTTGTTGGGAAGTGATTGGAGCTCCATGGTCGATGGATATATAATGAATCACAACAACTTTATGATGTTACCGGGAAAGGAGGGATCAATGATTAAAGTACCCCGTGAGCCCAAGAAATTTTTCTGTCTTCAAGAAGAAGGATAATGAATTAATGGAAGATTATGTAGACACCGAGATCAAAAACTATGTTATCTTGGACATGGAGCAGAACGAAAATCTAGAACAAGTTCAAGACTTGGAGTCCCCAAAATTTTTATTTGAAGGCTACTAGAGAATGTCATTTGACGAAGCATGTTCTAAATCTGGGAACAGAGTTGGATTTGTTCTCATAAGCCCAGATAGGATAATGCATCCTCACGTTGTACAATTGGAGTTTCCATGCATGAATAATGAGGCATAATATGAATCTTTGGTATAGGGGATGATCCTCGCATAATGAATGAAAATAGAACATCTCATTTTGACTAGAGATTCAGAGTTGGCCATCAACCAAGTTACTCAAAAGTACAAAATCAAAAGGGAAATACTTAAGGTGTATTTCAAAAGAGTTAATGAATTGATGGAATCTTTCATCTCTTTCAATATTACTTTCATTCCAAGGGATAAGAATCACAAGTCCAACTCTCTAGCCTTTGCGGATTCATTATCAAACCTAGATGATGTATTGAGAAAAACATATTTCCAGGTGGAAAGGGACTTTTGGCCATCTGTGCCCGATAATATTGATTACTTGCAAGTGTTTGACAATGATGAACAATTGGAGAACTTTTTGTTAAACGATGATGATGAAGAATATGATAGATCAATTGTCGTCCCCAAATACTGCATATAAGCTAAATCTTTGTTTAGAAAATATGATCATGCTAAGAATATTCTTGAAGAAGTTTCAGTTTGAAAGGTGCAAGAGACAAGAAGAGTCAATATTGGAATGGACGAGTCCCTAAAATATGTCAATTTGGAAGTCAATTGCACCCCTAAAGAAGTTGATCAATATGTTTCCTTGTTCAAGGAATATATTGATGTGTTTTCTTGGACCTATGACGACATAAAGGCCTATGACAAAACAATATTCCAACATATCATTCCTTTGAGGGAAAAAGCCAAACTGATGAAACAAAAAATAAGATTGATGAATCCCATGTTGAAGCCTCTAGTAAAAATTGAGTTGGAAAAGTTGAAGAAGGCATGGATAATCTATCCCATTAGACATTCATACTTCCTTTCAAATCCAATGATTTTCAGGAATAATACTGAGGAAATACGAATGTGCGTCGACTTCAAAGATCTTAACAAAGCGAGCATAAAAGATAATGTTTCACTGCCCAACATGGAGTTTCTTCTACAACAAGTTACGTGATAGGCATGCAATTCTATGTTGGATGGTTTCTCTAGATATAATCAATTTTTAGTTGTTGAAGAAGATAGAGAAAAGACAACATTTATCACACCATGGGAAACATATTCATACACTAGAATGAACTTAGGTTTGAAAAATGAGGGATCCACGTTGCAAAGGGACATGGATCATGCGTTCAACGGATGGATAAGAAATTTTATGGCAGACTATCAAGATGAATTGACAATGCATTCTAGAAAAATGGAGGATCACATCCATCATTTAAGAAAATTCTTTGAAATATTTAGATTATATGGCATTTCTCTTAACATGAAGAAATGCTCGTTTGTTGTGACTCAAGGCAAGTTGTTGGGCCACATTGTATGAAAGGAAGGGATTTAAATAGACTTGGAAAGAGTTAAATAAATTAATGAATTCAACCCCCTGACATCCAAGAAGGTAGTCCAATCATTCTTCAGGAAAATAAATTTTCTTCGAAGATTTGTTCCTGATTATGCAAGCATCGTAAAACCTATCAATTTTTTTATTGAAAAAGGAGCATAGGTTCAAGTGGACAACAAATACTCAAGAAGCACTCAACAATATCAAGGAGTCCATCACCACTACTCTCACCCTCATTATTCCATATTTTTGGAGGGATTTTATCATCTATTAATTTTTTACAAAGGTAGTTGTCGCGTCCATCCTCACTCAGAAAATGTAGCAATGGGGAAGAGCTCTTGATAAGTTTTATGAGAAAAAATCTACATGACTATGTATTGAGGTATTCAGAACTTGATAAACAAGCTTTGGATCTTGCAAACGTTGTGGCACACTTTCAGGCGTATATATTAAACTCCCATGTTATAGCTTATGCCCTCTTGTTCCCTGTCAAGATGTTTCTAATTCAACAGTTGAGAGAAGGGAAATGGGCTAAATGGTTAGAAAAAATTCAAGAGTATGATATTGAGATAAAACCATTAAAGGGAATAAAAGGAAACAGATTATACAAGCTTATTTTGAATGGGGACTCGGTCAATGGGATGATTTCAATCTCATTCGAGGAACCATTAGCTGATTCATAATGGTACAGAGATATCATATTCTATTTAAGGTCTGGGAAATTCCCTATTACAATGAGTTCCAAGGAGTGAAGGACACTCAAGATGAAGGTGAACCAATATGTGTTTATTACTGACATACTTTTTAGAATAATTTTTTATGTCATACTGTTGAGATGCATCGATGAGAATCAAGATCAAGGACTGATTAAA
This sequence comes from Picea engelmannii, assembly GCA_009831015.1. Classification (NCBI taxonomy): domain Eukaryota; kingdom Viridiplantae; phylum Streptophyta; class Pinopsida; order Pinales; family Pinaceae; genus Picea; species Picea engelmannii. Next base: position 12,925 of record ML804369.1, read on the forward strand.
GAATTCCACGATGGAATATGCAGTGGACACTTTGCACCCACTACAACTTCCCAAAACATAATCAGAGCGTGATTTTACTCATCGTCAATCTTTAGGGACTTGTATGCTGCAATAAGTAGATGTTTGTCATGCCATCATTTTTCAGGAAAAATGAATAAAGTTGCGATACATTTGCAACCGATTGTGGTGTAACAACCATTTTCCCAATGGGGAATTGATGTTTTTGGGACGATTATTCCAAAATATAGGAAATGGAACATGTACATTCTAACAACTACTGATTATTTCACAAAATGGATAGAAGTGCTGGCACTAAAGAAGGTCGATGTTGAAGAATTGATTGGATTCCTCAAGAACAACATTATGTCAAGGTTTGGTGTCCCTGATAAATTTATCACAGACAATGGTTCGATCTTCATTGGTTCAAAATTCACAGAGTTTTGTGGGAAATATGGAATCATCATGGGTTAGTCTTAAAATTATTATACACAAGGAAATGTTTTTGTTGAATCCACAAACAAAACCCTTATGTAGATATTGAAGAAAACTATTGATAACAACCAGAGGAATTGGCATCTGAAGCTGAAATAAGCATTATGGGAAAGAAGGACAACCCCGAAGGATAGTACATGGATGTATTTGTATCTATTGGTTTATGGGAAAGAGGGAAAATTGCCAATTAAGCTCAAGCTTAAAGAATTGATCTTCATGGTCAATACTGAAGATACGGAAGACACTTCGGCTATCCAGAAAATGATCAATCAAATTTTGAAGCTGGAAGAGGACTAAAGCAAGGCCCTGAATCAGACTTCTCAGAGGCAACAGAGAGTCAAAAAATATTTTGATCAAAGAAAAAATATGAAGGACTTTCAGAAGGGAGAACTAGTACTGCTTTGGAACAAATCCAAGTAAAATCCTTCCCTACACACAAAGTTCAAAGCACTCTGGATTAGACCCTATATAGTCAAAAAGATATTGGGCTATAACTCATATATGCTCCAAGACATGAAAGGGAAAAGGTTAATTCTTCCTATCAATGTGTAACATCTGAAAGTTTTCTTATCCTAACACTTTTCATTCTCCTTATACATAATTTTATTTCTAGTTTGTATATTCTTAATCTGACTCCATAACCCAATGGGTGGAAGCACCTGGTCACAAGAGATTCTAGATTCTTGAAAACTGACAAGGGTTCATCATCCCATAGTTGGATCTTATTGTTGAGGTCATTTCTCACTTCCAAAAATTCCCTCCCCTCATATATTCTCCCAAATCATTTTCTCCCTTTCTTTTCCATCTTCTACACTTACCCTCTTTTCCCTTTTCGTTTTTCCTCTTACTATCCATTTCTAGTTCTACACTTAGACATTTTTTTTACCACGAGTTGTCGGGTTGGTGGACTTATAGTTTCTCATATCCATCTATAAATTCACATCAAGAATTCGACCGACCACCGTGATGCCCCATACTTAGCCAATTCTACGATTGTGGGTTCCTGGGTTGGTGGGATCGAGCTTTCATGCTCCTATGCTCCATGATAGACACGTTCCACCGAAAATTTTTGTGATCTACATTTTGATTTCTAGACTCCCCAAACTTCCAAAGTTCCATTCCACCTACGTGAGTTTGTTCGACCCCCATGCCATTCCATACTTAACTAATTTCGTGCCTCATACCATCGCAGACTCGAGGGTTCGTGGGTTCCCAGATTCACAAAATGTCTCAAATCACATTTTCCTCTTGTCCATCCACGCCATCCTTGCGCCCTTTCCAATGCACATTTACTATGATTTTAATTCTAATAACTTACCATACAGGTTCTAAAGGATGGTCATTAATAAGAAAAAGTCTCGAGGAGATCTCCTATTAAAATGCATTAAAATATGATTGACAGAGGATTATATTATCCCCTCCATCATTCATTTTTAACATAATTTGGAGAAAGGGAACATCCTCGTCAACTTATGGAAGAAACTTGAAAACAGTTCTGTGGAGATACATTGAATATTTTCGGGCACGAGGATCAAATTTTCCAGTGGTCTAGGGCATATTCCTATTATTCATCCCCTTCTGCCCACAAGGAAGTAATATGGATGTCTGGAATTGTTCACACAGGTTGTGTCTCATAAGTCTTTTATTGTAAGGAGTTGGTCACCTAGGGCACTGAGAGATATATTCCAAGCCAACAAATAATTCATTTGTGGGACCATTCCCTTGTTTCTCTATCACCTCAGGTATTATTTAATATTTTGAAGCTTCCCAAGCCAACACTCACCTTCAACGATGAAGATTGTAGGAAGTTCTTAAAAAAACATGACAATGGACTAGAAATTTTACCTGAATTCCTAGAGAACCCATTGGTCATCCTCGAGGACATCACAAGATTCCAGGTTGGCTCATTTAAAAATCCCTTCTAGGAAATTTCATGGAGTTTTACAAGGATAACAGAACAAGACACCACAACCAACATCTCTCAGATTATTCTCTATATTCTATATTTTATGGTCAAATAATAGGTCATCTTCAATTGGGGTAAGTTGATTTCCATTGAAATCTCTTCCCAATTGTCATAATACAAGAAGGAGAAAAAATTATTTATGTCATCTTATTTATTTTTCCCAATAGTGCATTGTTGTCAGTTGTTGACATTGTCTGTGTGTAAGAAGGTAAATTGTGAATTCGACCTAGTAACCTTCTGGTATCAAACATTATTGAGGCACAAGGCCTCCTAGCATTTTTATGAAGTTTTTAATGATTTTTTCTCAATTTTGAAAGAATTTTTGTTTGGGAAAGATGCTCCTTGGATGTCAGACCAGGAAACTAAGTTCTTGGAAAAGAAGGGGACACTAGAACAAATGGAAAGTTATAATGTTATAAGGATTTTTGGATGCAAGGAAAATCCTTCTTTCCTTCTGTGCCACATATCTGACAAAATATTTGTTGTTGAAATAGCAAGGCATTACAACTATTGGTTGTATTTTTTCCATGAAAAGAGAAAAATAAATTCATACCTCTGCCTTGGAAAGTTGGGGATTTCATATTCAGAAATATGATCAATATTGATGAATTTGCAAGCCACTTCAAGAACCTCAATTTAAAATATGCTGAAAAAGTAAAAGGGTTCGACCCTAATGGTATTTTTTAAGAAAAACTATTGGCTATTGGTTTCATTAATTCTTTCATTAATGCTATTCTGAATGAAGATAGAGACATTTCCTTAGGCACTCCCACTCATGACACCGACGACCTAGAAATGATACTTAGCACCAATTAGTCGTACAAGCAGAGAGGAAAATTCCAGGTGAGAAAAGTGCATAATCCCCGACTGTCATGCCAAAGGGAACAAAATCTCAGAGTAGTGCTCCAATGGCCCACCAAATTAAGACAGTAACCCATCATTCTTCAAGTGGAGGTGGAGATATGAACCCTCCTTCAAGAAAAATTGAAAGTTCTCATAAAATTCCCTTGAGGAAGAAAAGAAAAAACATTGTGCAAGAAGAGGAGGGACATGGAGGAGAAATATACATCCACGACCTCTCCCTCGAGGATATGGAAATAGAAATTGACATCAAGAAAGTGTTCCCCAATGTCGACCAACTAGAGAATATTGCTCACTAGAACCCTCATATGGAAATAATTGAGACTGAGACCTTCGACGAAGAGGAGTCTTTTGTATTTCAGAGCATTGTTTCTTACAGTGAGCCCAAAAGTTTAATTATTGAAAAAAGAGATGTAAAGAATAAAAATGGGAAATCTCATTCAGATATTAACCTACAGAACATGCGACCTTCCTAAATTTCCCAAATACACTGAGAAACTAGAGACTCTCTAGATAATTCTATTGGAGGCCTTGAAGCAATGAATGGAAGGTTAAAGGAGATAATCAAAGAATTAGAGTAATCTTTAATGCCTCTTCCAGTACTTTTTATCCCTTTAGCAATGATCGGTCCTACCACACCTGCAGTGAAATTAAAAGGATCAAAAAGTCTCCTCATATCATCCCGGGGCTATGTGGAGAAGAATATCAAGAAAATAATGTAATTAATAACAGAGACATGGGAGATGTCAAAGAGCATGGTATCTTTTGGAACTAGGGCACAAACTTTTCATGAATATCTGCAGGCGGACTTGAAAAACAAGGAAGGTTTCTACCTCGATGTGGTTGTACCATTTGGTTTTAAAGTTACCAATATGACTGAGTTGAGAAGAAGAGAGGAGTATCTCCCTTTTCCAAACCGGATAAGACAACTAAACACATGCTAGAAGGAAAAGGTTAAAAACATGAATATTATTTCCCAAGCATGCAGCAAGGACATAACAAGAAGAGAAGAATTATTCAAGAAGATAATTGAGATAGATCTAGCTAGTAGTATCAATGAGGTCATTTGTTTTAACCAACTCAACTCATTTGTTTTAACCAAACAAGCATTTGGTTAACAAGTTGAGATCTTTAAAGGGTTATCATTTGAAAAATTATATGGCATTATTGAGTATAGTGAAGATGACGTGGAAAACTAGCTATTTGATTATTCGATTAAACATCAAGATATTGAAGAAGATTTGTGGAACATTTCTATTGATCTAATGGACTTGGAAGGTGAGCTCTTAAAAAATAAAATCCAACATGAAATCAACGTGGCTCCAATGAGGAAATACACCGAGGAGTGGTTTAAAAATGTTGTCGACAAACTTACCGATGAAGTGAAAAGGACGGTTGAGACGGTTCCTATAACCTCTGAGGAAAGACATAAAAGTACATCAACGAGAAAGTGACAAACCACAATATACCATCATAGTAAGCTCATATTGATCACATCTTTTTGTATTTATCAAGATCTCCATCCAGTTACTTCACCTCTTTAAATAGAAAGGTTTAAGCGAAGACTGATAATTTCTTTTTTCTTCTTACCAGGTCTTCTTGCCTTCCACTACCCACTTTATTCTTTATACAAACATAATTCTTATACATATTTTCTTTATGGTCCGCGATATCCCCAATGTCAGTCATTATGACAAGCATATTTTAATTTTAGAGAATATGTATTGAACTATATATTTTTTAGAAATTCCAAGATATCTATTTTGGGAACAATCTCGATTGTACTTTGTAACCTAGTTTTTTCTGAATATAAAGTATTTGAGGTTGATCTATCGTTATCTCCATTTGGGCTGCCCATGTACTATTTTGTCAAAGTTATCTTATGCATGTGAATCATTTTCTTTTAGTTTTTATTTGATCAAAAATATTTATCCCTACTATGATGGATGTGAGGAAGTTCTATTTATTTTCTTTAAATGCTTGAATGTGTGTTTCCTGGTCCATTCTCAGGAACTCTCTTTTTAAAAGAAAAATAAAAATATTTTCTATTTTCTTTTATATCTATTTTACTTTCCTTTGACAGACTTCTTTAAAATTCCAACATTTTACAAATATCGGACACATGAGTACCACTTCTATAAAAACGTAGGAGGATTTGCATCCTCGTGAGGTTGTCGTTTCGATCCTAATGGATTCAAGAATTAACAAATACTTGGTAGCATGTGAGCACTATTGAGACAAATGCTTACTGTAAACATGTATTAGATATAACTAACATCTCCTCTAGGAGAACCTTCTTGTTTTGTTTCTAGGTTACCAAGAGAAATGATTGATGGAAACACTAGAAGAGCATTTCTCTCATTCCTTATTATTGTATTTATTAATTTTTACCCTTGATTTAGGTAGGCCACAAGGTATATCTCTAAAGGAGCTACTGCGATGATTGTTCTCGCTATTGTTTTATTATTATTATAAAGAGTATTATTCTTGTATTTTGTTTCTCCCTTGTTGTTATTTTTCCAGGAAGGTCATAGGTGATAACCCTAAGGAATTTATAGTGATGGTTGCAGGAGGAAACATATTATATGAAACATGAAGAAGACTATCCAAGCTATATACATGACCGTATACATCCATGTACTAAAGAAGAAGAAGAAGAAGAAGAAGAAGAAGTTATGTTTGCTAGATACAAAATATCTCATATGAAGACAGATCATGAAGAACATAAGACTCCAAACATGACAAAATAAATCCCTCTAATGAAGTTTATCACTCTTTAGATCATCACAAAAAGTTAGCAGAGCCAAAAGGGCCTACCCAGAATCAATTCAATAACCAGAAAGAGACCAGCATGGGCCCATGACACTTTGCAGGATGAAACAAAATATAACATTGACGATACATATCAGAGGGATAAGATGGCTCCAAATATTATATAGACTCAGAGGGAGTCAATCCTCATAGGGAGCATGGAGACTTAGATTAATCTTAATATTAGTGAGATTCAATGGCTTAGAGACTTTCATTCATAAATTATCCCGCCTCAGATTCATATGGGAGAAAGATATGTCGTCTAGGACTGACAGACATATTCCATGAGTCGATAATACTAGATCATAGATTCAGATATTTCTAGGGGACATGAAATCTTCTGAGGATATTCCTTTGTTTCAATGACAAAGGATAAAGTCAGTGAGAATGAGTGGGATATGTATTTTTTATTAAGACCAGAAAGGAAGTCAATGGTGACTTCCAAGATTGATCTAACAGATCAAGCATGTTTTCGATAATATTATAGATATGTACAAATACTGAGGATTCTCCCAACAAGATGGATAATACTATGACAAGATAGTTTCTCCAATAATCAAAATAAGTATTTATAGAACAAACATGATTCATTAAAAATAAGTCGACAAGGTATGAGATTCATATGGAGCAGGTATGGAAATCCCTTCATTTGATATTGAGTTATCTCTAGTGCCATTTGGTGGAGTACATTATTTGGGTCATGGATACATGAATACAATAGAAGATTAAGTTACCTCTAGAGAAAGAGGATAAGCTACCCGTATTTCCAATCATTGAGCCACTCTCAGTTTCAGATGAATATGTTTCCATGATAGAATAGAGGGGCTACTCTCAGAGTTCAGTAAGTAAAATGATAATAGAGTTTCCATTCTCAACTTAAAAAATAACAGCTGCAGGTGTAGAGTTCCGGTTCCAGAATGAACAATTGTAGAAAATGTACAGGACATACTCTTAGGAAGTGAGACAAATAGTTCTTTGCAGAGATTACATAGAACCCACACATGATTATGGAGACTGAGTTTCAGTTGAGCTAGTGTATCGGGTTGGTACAATGTGATGTGAAAAATTGGTTTCGAAGTACAAGATATAAAAAATCATGTCTATAGATCAAAGAAAGCTATGTACAGTTGAAGCAAACTCTGAGAGATCGGTATGGAAGAATTGACAGTTTCCTAAAGATTTTGGGATTTACCAATGTAAATTTGATTCTAATCTTTACTTCGAGGTTATGAATGATGAACCAGTTGTATTGCTACTATATGTGGATGACTTATTCTTCACAAAAGAAGAAAATCTCAGTAGATTTAAAAAGGAAGTTCACTGTAGAATTTGAGATGAAATACCTAGGCCTGATGAATTATTTATTAGCCCTTGAAGTTTAACAGATCCCAATTAATATTTTCCTGAACCAAGGGAAGTATGCAGTTGAAATACTGAATAATTTTGACATTTTGGAATGTAAATCCATGCCCACACCCATGTATATGAATTTGAAGCTCATGGTTGATACTTCGTTAGAGTTAGTTGATGTTACTATATACAAACAAATTATTGGTTCATTGATGTATTTGACAAATACGAGGCCAAATATATGTTTTGTTGTGAACACCTTGATTTAGTAGCTAGTGGATCCCAGACGTGTTCACCTTGTAGTTGAAAATCATCTGATGAGATACCTTAAGGGTACATTGGATTATGGTCTCTGCTATATTGGATGTCATGAATTCAGACTGTATGGTTATACTGATTCAGATTGGGTTGGAAGTGATTCAGAAAGAAAAAGCACTTTAGGATGTTGTTTCAATTTGGGGTTAGCCATGACTTCGTGGCAAGGAAGGAAGTAATCCAATATTTCTCTTAGTATGACAGAAGCAGAGTACATTGCAACATGCTCCTCTAGTTGTGAAGACATATGGATTTGGAAGTTGTTGACAGGTCTATTTGACCTAGAGATGGATGCTACCATGATATTTTGTGATAAACTGAGTTGCATAAAGATGACAAAGAGCCTAATGTTCCACGATAAGACGAAGCACGTTGAGATCTAGTACCACTGCATTCATGACTTGGTACAAAAGTGAGTTGTGAAGCTCTAATATGTTGGCACATATGAGCAGGTAGCAAAGGTGTTGACTAATCCTTTGTCTCATGTGAAGTTTGAGTACTTCCGAGAAAAGCTCGGTGTATTCTGAAAGGACCTCCCTCGAAAGGGGGAGTGATGTTGATGATACTATGGTATCCTGACCAACAACGAGTAGCTCAATTACACTTTTATATACTATGGGACTCATCATTCCTGGGAAGATCTCGAAGGTCTGGTAAGGAGGATCTATCAGAGTACATGTGCATGTATATTCCAGTTGTGATCAGTAGTGGTAGCTCAATTATGATTCTATATCCTAGGTAATCTTATGATTCCTAGGTAGATCCTGAAGGTTGGGTAAGAACGATATGTCATAGTACCACAGATGTTTTCGTTGATGGACCTTCCTCATTTTGTTGCCATTGATATTTCTTCTCCAACATCGTGCCATTTATATTGTTGCTCCAGCTTCGTGTTATTGATGTTGATGTTCCAACTTTATGTTGTTAATGTTGTTGTTCTAGCTTCGTGTTATTTATGTTGATGTTCTAGCTTCATGTTGTTGATGATGATGATGTTAGTTCAACCCCACATTGCAGATGATGATTATGCTTAGTTTCTACTGATGTTGATGCTGAGAAAAACTTTGGATGATTTATAGATATGACTGACTTTGTTCCCAATGTTGATGACATTGTCCCCTCCTCTTGATGATGTATTGAGTCCGTTCAGTTGTTATTAATGTTTTCTGTAGAATTCCCTTCTTGTTAAGGGGGATTGTTGAAATATTGTAACTTCAAGGAATATTCTACCTGAGAGAGAGTTGAATAATACTATTATATTATATTTAATTAGGCCCTATTGTGCTTTAGTAAAATTCATCCCTATTGTGTCTTGAGAGTTAATTGTAAATTAAGAGGGTAAAGTGATAGGTCATCCCATAACTAATTATAGGTTGGACAAACCACTGTTTTAAGAGAGGCCATCGCCTCATTTGGATACACACAACATCCAACTTTGTAGTGCACAAGTCTTGGAGGAGAAATTGTTGCAACTAGGGGTGACATCAAGGAGGGTTTTGGTATATATCTTGGTAATTCCTCGTTAAATGGTGCGCTACTATTCCTACTGAAGGAGTAGAGGAGGATATTCTATTCGGTCGTTGGTCTATCTATATTGAGGAATTTTTTGTTGGGTTTTCTCCCCCATGAGGATTTCCGAGGATAATCTGTGTGTGTCTATTGTTTCTATGATTTCCTCTCTTTCAATGATCTTATTTGTGCAACTTATGTGATAAATGATTATAATAATGAATACGAATCTTAAGTACTAGCTGTATAAGTAAAACTTCAACAAAAATAGGTGCAGTGGTTAATAACTATTTTAGTTTTTTGAAACTTTCCTGACACATCTTAGTCCATTTAAATATGATACCTTTTTCTGTAAAGAGGTTATTGTATAACATAAATTTGAAAACCCCTCAATAAACTTACAATAATACCCTCTCTGGTTCAAAAATTAGTCTTAAGAATGTCTTGATCTTTAATCCTAACTTGATGGTATCTTGACTGCAAGTCTATTTCTGAAAAGATTTTAGCCTCTCCTACTTGGTCAAACAAGTCATGAATACGGGGTAAAGGATAATTATTTTTTATGGTCATATTATTTAATTTCTTGTAATCAATGCACAACCTAAATGTTCCATCCTTGTTTTTAACAAAAAGGACAGGTGATCCCCGCAAAGACACACCTGGTCTAATGTACCGTCTATCCATCATCTTTTAAATATGCATTCTAAGTTCAGTCAACTCAGGTATACTCATTATGTAAGGTTATTTAGATACTATTTCATATTTTTGTGTTGAATCTATTGTAAAAACAATGTCCCTTCTAAGAGGCAGTCCTGAAATTTCTTCTGGAAACAAATCTTGAAATCCTTGCAATATAGGGTCTAGAGTTAGAAAAAATTTAACCACTTCATATTTTCTTTCATTTATGTGTACCACATATATTTCGCAACCTTTTCTGGTGTTTCACTTCAATTGCAAGGAAGAAATATGTCTTACTGAAACACCATAAGGTATTCCTTTAACTATTCTTCCTTGTCGAGATTCATCTAAATAGTCAAAAGTTTTGATTCGAAAATTTACAACAACTGAATGCTTTTCTAGCCATTCCATGCCTATGAGTAAATCAAAGGACCCCAAAGGTAATAAGTTCAAATCTACCTGATTTTCTATACCATCCATGGTTACCATGCATTCTTTTACCAACTCTACAACCTTCCGTTTAGGCCCAATAACTAACTGTACTAACTAAGATGTTTTATGCTTAACCTTATTCAATTAACAAGCTTATACTATAGTAGGGGAAGCATAAATTAAACTTGCACCAAGATCTATTAAAATAGACACATATTTTTGATTAATCATACCTTTAATTTCCAACATAACGGGTTGATGATCAACCTATAGATTTTTGAAGGCTACATTAATTTTATGTGTACATATTGCCATGTTGTTAACTATTGTTGCTTCCTGAATATTATGTATTTCCAAATTTATGTTCTTCTTCAAAGGACAATATATGTACAAATGAGGTTCTTTGTATCCCCAACATTGAAATGGTGGTATAGCTTCTTTATTTACCGAATCAACTAGATTACTGCTATTATGGGTTGATACACTTTGTTGATGACCACTTAATCAGTTTCTCCTAACTGGTGCATTATGTGATGAATAACGTAAATTCTTAAACCGTTTCTTCGTGGGATCGAACTTGTTGTCCCTGGTCATATTATTCCATGTTTTTGTACTTTCAATCCTTTGTTTATGAGTATAACACAACTTACCATGTCTTATTATTTATTCCATTGTCATGGGATTTAGGAACTCAATTTTAGCGTTGTATGCTTGAGGTAGACAGCTCATAAACCACTATAATTGTAATTTTTTTTTCCTCCCTAAGGTAAGGTACATATCTCATCATATTTACAAAATTGGTAACAAAATATTCGATAGTCATTTGTCCTAGCTTAAGGTCATAAAATTCCTTAAATTTCAAAACTCGGTACTATAAGTTTTTTGAATTCACTCAATAATTCGTTACTATGCCACTTCCTTTTTTTAGTTTTAAATGTTTCCTTCTATAAAGTGTTGTTTTCATAACTATCTTCACTTTCTTAAGTTAACCACTATGTTTTGTCACTAAACACTAGGTGTTATTTTCGTATGTGAGATTCATCCTTAGAGAATTCTTTCTTAGCATTGTTGAAGGTTTGTCCTACATTCCTAATTTTTTTATCTCCATCATGTTCTTAAGTGGGATATCATTTCACTCTTCTTGTTCCTTACTAGCCTTCAAAAGATTTTCCTTATGTGCTTTACTACTCTGTAATTCTGCCCTTAAGCTACACATAGTTTCTAGCAATCTTAATAAGTTATATTGAGGTTGCTCACTATTTAATTTTACATGCATTTGTGGTTTACTTGGTGTTGATTTTCCAATTTCTTGAGCCATTACTTCTTATTCTTGTTTATGATAAATAAAAAACATAATTGATGTCAATATTTCTCTTTAATAAATTTTTAACGATTGCATATACTAGTACATTTTTAAGTGTAACATTTCTATTCGTTTTGAATCCATAAGGCCATAGTATTTGAACCATGCTCTAACACAATTTGTAAAGTCTCTTAACACCATTTATTTTTTCTTTAACAATTTTCCATATGTGATTCTTATATATATATATATATATAATCTTTTTTAACGTGAAAGCTTTATTTTTTTCTGGATTTTCATATTTATAAATGTCAGACGGTGCCCATGACTTGTTGAAAACTCTTTCACCAACTTTACTATGTGTCATGTCCATTGTTATTGCAAATATCACCATTAGGTGATATGGGTTATTTCAAGGTATATGCTTACCTTTATCTATTTGTTTTAAGTACATATTTTATTTTAATATAAATAAAACCATTACGTATACATATGTATATGATCCATGCAGCAAGCACAACTAAACTAGTCCTGTGTGACAAACACCATGCAGCAAGCACAACTAGACTAGTCGCCCACCAAAAAAAATTACCTCAATATCATGATTCACCAGTGTTTTCATAGGGTTGGTATGTTCTACATCGTCTCCACCCTAAAATGGACTGATATAACATCTAAAATGGACTGATATAACAGATGAGCCTTCGAAGCGAGCACTGCATGCCATAGATATGGGCGATCAATATTAATCGCCATAGATATGTGAGTAGTGTCATGCATGACATCCAAATGTGGACTGGCCTTGGTAACGGTGATAACCAAAATATTTATCATCGAAATATAACCAAAATATACACAGTAAACAAACACACTAAATCGCTGGGTAAGTAAGAATCTACAGAATTGTCTCTCTTTACTACCATAGACTCCATTACATAACTGTGTCATCTCTCTTTACTACCGTGGACTCTATTACATAATTGTGCTCCGCTCTAAGTAACTAGTACAGTAAAACTATATTGAATTGTTAATAGATTTTAATATAAAAGCCAAATTTTTTACATGTGTAACACTCTTGTAACAAAACAAATCTAGTGGGTCCTTAACATTCTTGGAAAATATTGATTTAATTAATTGATATTTTTAAAAAGTTTTGTTTCAGTTGCTTTTTTAATTCTGATAATTTAAAGGGTTTTAAAACAAGTTAAAAGTTATAATATAAAAAGTTTAATGAATAAAAATTTCATTAATCAATTATCACTCTTACTTTTTCCCTCTAAATTGTAAATTTAGAATTGAATTTAAACTATCATTTTTATTAAATTTTTTAAAAAATAAAACAATTGAATTTCTAGTTTAGTTAATTTACTCTTTTGGGATGTCTTTTCAACTGGGATTTTGACTTGGGGCTTGACTTTTGAGGCTGTTCACGCTTTTCTAATTGTTGCCCTGAACCCATACTAATATTTACTTATTACTCCATATTCTCATAAATAAAGTCTCTCTTTTCACCACATAAGCCCAACCACCTCTTCCCATGCAATCACAAATGATAGACGTGGTTATCTAGTTACAGGCCTGTTCTCCTACTCATGGTTATGAATTGGATTATGGGTAGTTCTCTTGAGCTTGACAGAAGCCCCACTAAAAGTGCACATGCTTTGAGAGATGAAGTTTGACGGG
>ML804369.1:26892-52476 GCA_009831015.1 Picea engelmannii
AGGTAGGTGTTTTGGATCTTCAAGGCTTCTAGTCTTCTTTTCAGCTGGCGAAAGTATCACTGTTTGGGTAGCATACCCATGGCCACCATGGTTTTGGTGTGAAAATAGAGCTCCACAATGTGGTAAAACTTTGTGTTTTTGGTTTGAGTACACCCAGATCAGGAATAAAACCGCCCATCTAAAAATCAACCTCATCATCTTCTTTAAAGTCTCGAATTAATTAAACCTCAGTTTCAAGCTCATAAATTTTAACTTTTTCTTCCTCTAGGACAAATTCATCAAAAAATTATGTAGCATCAATGGTCGCTTTCACAGCACAAGAAGGATACACAAAGAAGAACGAGGTTTCTATCCTCTGGAATCCATGTCTAGACTGATGAGAGAGAGAACTAAGCCTTTCGAACCATCAAGAAAAGAGATGTAGTGACATGTATAACATAGAAGAACATAAACATAAGTATTACCATCACAATCCGCAATTAACATACTTAAATCTTGAATGAAATTGATGTGACATTTATCCTAATCTTCCTAATTAATTCTACTCATGGGTGGTCAAATTATTTGAATTTGTGTCCATCGACCCTTCTTTATGTTGTATTATGTTGTCATTGATGTCAAAGGATTGATGCCAAAGGGTTAATGTCAAGTATTTCCATAGTGATGAGCTTGTATCATTGATGTATTGATTTTTGGATGATGTGGTCATGGATGAAATTGATGTTAAAGGGTTGATGTCATGAGGTGTCACAGTGATGTGTTTTAATGAATGTAACATTGATGTCATGTCATGGCTGATAGGAAGAATCAATTGGATGAACCCCAAAGTGTTCCCCTTATGGTGAAATTCCTCAAGGGAATATGCTTTGCAAAGTCCAAATGGTTAAGTGGTTGAGTCATCCTAGACATGCAGCTAAGGAACCCAAGGTTGGTTGTGGAATAATGTAATGAAGATCAATGAATTTGTAAGTGATACTACTTTATATGGATAGTGCTTGTCATGCCATTTTTTATGATATGTTGTAAGACACCTAGATCCTCACGGTTATGGAGATATGACCTTGTAAAGTTGGATAACCCACATGAGTTATCTAGAAGCCCCTAGAAGGTCAAAGAAATCAAGAATCCCAAAGAAGTCAAATTATTCTAGAAGATCCATGAAGAAGGTTGACTAGTCAAAGTGGTTAGTCATGGGTTAAGTGTTTGCAATAAGAAAATGATTAAAACTAAATTAGTTTCAACTAGAAGTGGAGATTTTACTATTTTTGGATAAAGTGGTTTTAAGTGGACAAAGTGGTTAGAAGTGGGTTATCCCCAAAAGATGGAAGTTGTTTAGATAATAATTCCTAGAGGAAGCCACCTGGACAAGTATAAATAAGAGATCAAGGGTATCTTATGTGAATGAATCTAGTGTGCATATTGAATATCTTTTTTTCGTGAAAGATTCATTGCAGGTACTCATGGATGCATCAGAAGTTCCGCAAATCTGAGGTTGCAAGGAAGTTTGACGACGAACGTTTTGGAGGTTTAGAAAACCCTAGTAGTTTTGATGTCATGAGGTCTCAGAGTGATGTGTTTTCATGAATGTAACATTGATGTCATGTCATGGCTGATAGGAAGAATCAATTGGATGAACCCCAAAGTGTTCCCCTTATGGTGAAATTCCTCAAGGGAATATGCTTTGCAAAGTCCAAATGGTTAAGTGGTTGAGTCATCCTAGACGTGCAGCTAAGGAACCCAAGGTTTGTTGTGGAATAATGTAATGAAGATCAATGAATTTGTAAGTGATACTACTTTATATGGATAGTTCTTGTCATGCCATTTTTTATGATATGTTGTAAGACACCTAGATCCTCACGATTAGGGAGATATGAATTTGTAAAGTTGGATAACCTGCATGAGTTATCTAGAAGCCCCTAGAAGGTCAAATAAATCAAGAATCTCAAAGAAGTCAAATTATTCTAGAAGCTCCATGAAGAAGGTTGACTAGTCAAAGTGGTTAGTCATGGGTTAAGTGTTTGCAATAAGAAATTGATTAAAATAAATTAGTTTCAACTAGAAGTGGAGAGTTTACTATTTTTGGATAAAGTGGTTTTAAGTGGACAAAGTGGTTAGAAGTGGGTTATCCCCAAAAGAAGGAAGTTGTTTAGATAATAATTCCTAGAGGAAGCCACTCAGAGAGGTATAAATAAGAGATCAAGGGTATCTTATGTGAATGAATCTAGTGTGCATATTGAATATCTCTTTTTCATGAAAGATTCATTGCAGGTACTCATGGATGCATCAGAAGTTCCGCAAATCTGAGGTTGCAAGGAAGTTTGACGACTAACGTTTTGGAGGTTCAGAAAACCCTAGTAGTTTTGATGTCATGAGGTGTCACAGTGATGTGTTTTCATGAATTTAACATTGATGTCATGTCATGGCTGATAGGAAGAATCAATTGGATGAACCCCAAAGTGTTCCCCTTATGGTGAAATTCCTCAAGGGAATATGCTTTGCAAAGTCCAAATGGTTAAGTGGTTGAGTCATCCTAGACGTGCAACTAAGGAACCCAAGCTTGGTTGTGGAATAATGTAATGAAGATCAATGAATTTGTAAGTGATACTACTTTATATGGATAGTGCTTGTCATGCCATTTTTTATGATATGTTGTAAGACACCTAGATCCTCACGGTTAGGGAGATATGACCTTGTAAAGTTGAATAACCCGCATGATTTATCTAGAAGCCCCTAGAAGGTCAAAGAAATCAAGAATCTCAAAGAAGTCAAATTATTCTAGAAGCTCCATGAAGAAGGTTGACTAGTCAAAGTGGTTAGTCATGGGTTAAGTGTTTGCAATAAGAAAATGACTAAAAATAAATTAGTTTCAACTAGAAGTGGAGATTTTACTATTTTTGGATAAAGTGGTTTTAAGTGGACAAAGTGGTTAGAAGTGGGTTATCCCCAAAAGAAGGAAGTTGTTTAGATAATAATTCCTAGAGGAAGCCACTTGGAGAAGTATAAATAACAGATCAAGGGTATCTTATGTGAATGAATCTAGTGTGCATATTGAATATCTCTTTTTCGTGAAATATTCATTGCAGGTACTCATGGATGCATCAAAAGTTCCTCAAATCTAAGGTTGCAAGGAAGTTTGACGACGAACGTTTCAGAGGTTCAGAAAAACCTAGTAGTTTTATGAAGTTATACATGGGCTGCAGTGGGCCAGGGAATGTACATATATAGGATGAAGAAGTCTAAGGAACATATATTTGAAAAGGTCAAGAAAATATTAAGGAGATTCTAGTGCCAGGTTCTTGAAGTCTGAAGCAATTTCCGAGTATCTCATTCTACAAGTTCATATCTGCTACAGATGTTCTGGTATGGTTATATGTTGTCTTGATTGTTATATATACTCATGGTATCATGAATGCTTAAAGTATTCTTGGTATGGGTGTTATCATGTTTGGATATGGTATATTTGGGTTGGTTGGTCAAGTGGTTATGTTCATATATGTTTGAGGGATATCTATGTTTTGTGATGGTGTATGCATGAGGAACATTCATAGGTTGTTGGATGTTGTATATTTGTTTGTGGTTGGAATGGTACAATTTCGGAAGTGATAGGACGGTTGTAGTGACAGGTTACAAGTGGATATGATAGAAGCAGTAAGGGTCTTGTTATTGAACAAATTGGTAAGTGAAAACACAAAACAGATCTCCCTAGTTTCACCCTGAAACTAGAACAAAATAAGATAGAATATAAAACTTTCCCTAAGTTTTAATTACCAAGCATACTAACTAACAAGAGATAAATGAAATACCTTTTAAATGTCATTTTTCCTCAGTAGTGTTATCCTCACTCTGTTCCAAGGCCTATAAGATGTTGAAACTGTAAAAAGACATAAGCCAACATATTGAAGGAAACAACGTATACTCAACACAACCTATGTATGTGATCAAGGATTCATACAATAAAATAAGAACAATTTTATGGGAAAAAAATATATCACTGCATTAAAGATATGAAAAAGAAAAGAAACCCAATGCCTTGATGTTGTAAGGTCCCTTCAAATAGTTCTTTGCTTCCCACACACTTCTACTCCACGGATTTTGAGACTATAGATTTGAAAATCACTCACAATATCACCTTGGAAAAGTGAAACTCAAAGCCAACATAGAAGCTCCAAAAACTCCAAGCTACAAAACTCAAGAACTAGCTAACTCAAGAAATTACCAGCCAAGAACTAGCCAACTAGATTTCCCCATGAGAACTCTTGTCATTTTATAAGATGAAAATGATAGGTTTAGGAGGTTACGATGATCCCAGTAGAACAGGGATGTGAATGATATCCAAACCAATCGGAGGCCACCTCACCCTTGAAGTTTCTATTCTAGGAAGGTCGAGAAGATGACCTTTTTATTCGTAAACAAGATCGTCGCACCCTTAGAATTGGGAAAATTGTGACAAAACTGCAGGACACTATGGTGAAACATGAGAGGATCCTAAATCGTCTCACCCTTAACATTGATCAAGGTGCAATGATCTCTTTTTATAAGGTTTTTACAAAGGAAAAGATAATTTTCTTCTTTCTGGGAAAATGTGTCTTCATTTTTCTTCAGTGATTCAGACCATTGATTCTTCTAAAGACAAAGGATAGGTGTAAACCATTAATGGTCATAGTGGTGAAGAAAATAATGTGTAACTGTAGGTCTCCCAAAGCATGAAGTTAGAACAAAGTGATAGTTGAAATCCTTTTTCGAGTGTGTGTAGGGAACAGGTAACACATCGGTCAGAAACCTGCCAACAAACAAGGAAATACAATACAATAATATATCATCACTGATGTAGGAATTCCCATAATCAAAATAAAAGTGACTGAAAGCATAAATGTCAACTTTCAAAGATCCATGTCAAGTAAGACAGGTCATGGCCACCAAACATACGTTGTGGATCCATGCCATTATGACTCAAATATGAACATAGCTACCAAAAATACACTCTGGATCTATGTGTTAAAGACTCAAAATTTATCATATCCCCAAGACATACACTGTGGATCTATGCAACTGTCCAATCCGAATATACTCCAATGCAACCTGAATCTGTCAGAAAATATCTAGGGTCTTCTTCTCCATAACCCTACAGTACGAATCTAACCATGCAAATACACGTGTTGAATGTCGAACATGGTAGAAAGCACTTGATTACTATTACTTAGTGTATATATTTAACAAGTGCAAGGGGAATCACCATTAATGGAAATGAATCCCAAGGTACACAAGTACAATCCAACAGGTGTGAATTTATGATATGAAGTCAAACACTCGACAAAATCTCCCAATCAGGGCTCAATAATGAAAACCCACTATCGAAAGCGAGGAAATCTTCCATTGAGGCATGGAAGTTCCAAGGTACCAATTAGTTTTTAATTGTAACTCCTAGATAATGAGTTGAAGTCGACAAGAAAAGACTCGTAATAGGAGGTCCTTAATGTATCCGCCATCAATGACACAAAATGGGTAACAAGATTTGAAGTAGATCAGAGTAACAAGTGATTCATGACTGACTCAGGGATCGTCGACTCAATATAAGACTTAAGGACTACATAAATGACTAACGCAATAGAAGGCTTAAGGACTACATAAATGGTCGACGCAAGAGAACGCTTTCCTGGTTGAAATTCTCTTTGAAGATATTGATGACATGACAATTGTCTTGGAAACACTAAGTCAACAACATGGATCACAAATGAAATTGCAATCTTAGAAAGGAGTATGATAAAGAGACAATAAAAAAATTTCTCCTAGACACAAACAGAATGAAAGGGTGTCATGTTAAAAAAAACTCTTCCATATAATAAAGGGTTAGATACATTTATTTCCCAATTTCCCCCCACAATTTTTGGGGAGTACCTCTTTATTTTTACACAACCTTGAGAAGGATAACATATGCCGGAAATGTAAGATCATCCTTCAGATAATTCCCTCAAAGTATGTTTAATAAACCCTAGGAAGGACTGGTTCGGTCCCATATGAGCCTTTCGATGTTTGTTTTAGGTGTTCGAAGAAAGTAAACTCAATGTTTTTTCATATTTAGAGAGTCTGAAAAACACTTAAAGGAAACTCCAAAATGTCCTTTTTTGTAAAGTTGTCTCATGAGATTGAAAAAAAGATAAACCACCACTCAACATACACTTTATTCAAACACTTTAACGAGCGTGAAAAAGAACAAGATCGCTCATAAATATTTTTATGTTTAGAGAGTCTAAAAAGAGATTCAAGGGAAGTCCAGGGGGTTCATTTTTCATATAACCTTTATGAGTCCTAAAAATTGATAAAAGTTTACTCAGTTACATTCTCATTGATTTATGAGCATGATAAAGAACAAAGACCAAACTCAGGATTGTTTTCATTTTTGTGCAAGCTTAAAATAAAACAAAACTATGCTTGGGATAGATTTTATTTTGACACAAGGTTTAAAACTAAACAAAACTATGCTTGGATGTGGTTTCATTTTTACACAATCTTGAACCAGAGGAAACCATGATTGGCATAGTTGGTTTTATTTTTACACAATCTTGAACCAGAGAAAACTAGGCTTGCGACTTCCAAATGCATTATCCAGGGATGGTTGGTACTTTGTTCCTAGATTAAGAAGCTAGTGACTTAACTTCATCATGAAATTCAGAGGCTATAAGCATTTACCCCAAGCTTTGTTTTGTCCAACAGAACACGGGGATGAAATGAAGCTTCAAATACTATATGTAACAAAGTACTTGACTCAATCGAAGAGGGGGGAAAACACTATTTCATTTTTTAATGAGCTTGACACAAGAACAAGAACTATGATCAAGAATCTAGGTTCAATCCCCAGACCCTTGTTTCATTGTCTAACAAGATTGAAATAGGAGAAGATCTATGCTCATAACCTATGTTTCATTTTCTAACGAGGTTTCCAAAGAGACACAAAAACTATCCTCGCAAGATCCATTTCATTCTTTAACGAGGTTTCCATAGAGAATAAAAACTATCCGTGTAGCTAGTTTCATTTTTTAATGAGCTTGAAATCAGAAAACCATGCTCAAATCTCTCTTCTTGATCATGGATTCCAATAAGATGATGCTCTGGAAGGACACCATGTCAAGGGACACAACTTGGTCATAGCTTCCAAGAGATCTTCACTGGACAAAAGAAACACACTCTGGAAGGAAGACATGTCAAGGGTCGTGACAAGGGTAAGGATATCAGGCTCTAAAATCCCTATCGAAGAGACCACCATGTCAATTACCGGATATAAGTGATAAGAGACTGATATTACAGTGAGAGGTTCATCTTCATCGGCAACTAAAGGAATGGGAGACAATGCCACATAATTGACTTGTGGCGGGGGCGATACTGTCTGCATATAAGCACCATTTAGGGAGGTCATTGAGTCAGGACCAACGAATGAAAGTTGATCAATAATCACAATTCTTCCATCATAAGGGAAATAAATCACATGAAAAAGAGTGTACATGATAACTTTCATGGCATAAACATAGTATCTCCCATGGAGTAAATCAAAATCCAAGGGGTCTTGGACTACCATGACGTTAATAAATAAATTTTTCCCTCCCAAAGTTACGGGAAAATGAGGAAGGGTCCTTAAAGGTTTACTGGTTCTTCAGTTAAATTTAATAGATTCTACGTAACTGGCACAAGATGAGGATGACCCAAAGCTTTCCAAGCAATAGAGGACAAAATACTAATGGGCATACCTTTATCTACCAACATATGAGGAACGTCCTGATCACAAACCTGTACGGTAATCTTTAAAGAAATGTGAGAGGTAAGACGAGGTCCATTTAGATCACCCCAATAAAAAATGATATCTTCATTACTTGGAGGGGGTTCCATGGGAGAAGGAAGAATTCCCCCTAGCACGATAGATTCTATATCAATAAGAAAAACGTGGGCAGTATCGAGTTTACTCTCTAGAGGGAGAGTAGGATCGAGTGATGACAAGATCAGATCGACCACTTGAGTTGCATTCTCCAAGGGAAGAATGGGGTCAACGAATGGAAATGGATCAACCTCTTGGGTTTCATTCTCTATGCGAGAGTGGGATCGACTGAGGATGGGATAAAATCTACCACTTTTTCAACTGGTTCAACTAAGGAAGTGACCATATTGACTACCTGATCAATTGAATCGACCGATGAAGGGACCATATTGATCATTTCATCAATGACAGGTGGGTTGAGAGTAAGGTTGCGGTAAGAAGTCGAAAGTTTAGGCTAGGAAATAGTCATGTCTTTCAGTAATTTGGAGGCTTCGCCCATATGAGGGAAAATGTGAGTTTGATGACTCCCTCTGCATAACATACACAAGAACTTCACTCTACTTTTCTTCTTCCCAATGGTATCCTGACTAGTTGACAAGAGGTCATCAACAAGTTGTTCAAAGGTTGACGACATGTGCTAGAGAGGGAGTGTAAGTTTTAAACCTGCGAAGTAAAGAAATGCATATATATTCTTAAGCAATACATAAATTAATCAATGGCTCATACACGGAATACACAGAGATCTTTACCGGAAACCCTCAACTGGGAAAACCTTTCTTATTTTCATTATATCTAATTTCACCATTCGCCATATAATATATACAATTTTTTTAGGTATTCCGTAGATACCAAAACCCTAATCCCTTAATCCGAGATTAATTTACAAATCAGCTAAAAATAGCAAAATCCGCTAAAAATAGCAAAAACCGCCCAAAAAAAAAATTGTACGGATCGTCAGACGCAGTTGTCGTATCCGATGCACCCACACACACACACACATGAAAAGAATATAACACATACCCAACAGGGAGTGTATACCATACTTCTATAACCTTGGATAAACCAAGGAAATCTTTAAGAAGATGGCTACCCATACAAATCCTACAAGGGTACTTAGGATTATGGGGTGTCTCGGTGATCTTAGCACCATCAACATTCCCAACATGATTATCAGTAACTAGTTGTTTTCCGACATGTTTTAAAGTGGTTGGAAATTTGGACCCTTTCTTATTTTTCTTCTTCTTAATCTTCATTTTCTTCTTCTTATTATCCACCGGGTTACTAGCTTAAGAGCTTTCACTTGGTGAAGAATATGAAAGAGAATAAGACCTTGCAAGTGAAGAAGGAGAATAATATCTTACTATTGAAGAAGGTGAAGGATCAACATGAGGTTGATGTTCTTGGGGGGAAGTGCTTACAACCAAAGAAATTTATACATTCGAGATTACTTGAGTGGAAAAAACCATACCGGTAATCCAATTGTGAGACCTAGAAGGCTCAAAGTATCAATGTAAGGAGGACTAACATTTTTGTAAGAAGGAAAAACAAAAGGCTCCCCCAAAGCAGGGGTTGCTTCATTGGTCGTTTTGGGAAATGAAGCCATAAATATAGATACAACTTAAGGCCTGTAAGGGAAAACAAAGAGAACATGCTAAAAATGTAGTATGAAAGCAAGCAAACAAAACCTTCTCACAATGAAAGCACAAGTTGGTGACTAAATCCAATGTCGCGGGAACAATGTAAGAAAGGGATGAGATAGAGTGGGTGGAAAAGTTACGTTGACAATATGATTTTATGGACTTATGCCTTGGTGTAGATTTCCACACAATAAATGTGGATTTATCCTCCAAGGAGCCCGAGTGATTTTGGCCTACGTCAATTCCTGGTACAACTAAGACTTCCCCTTCATCACCACCTCATGTATTACCCTAAAGAGAAAGGCCACTAAGGCTAAAAAATACAAAAATGATGCATTGGGAAATAGTCGACAGTCCGACACACACGTAAGGGCAGAGCAACTGAGCCTGAAATCGCCTTGAGAATACTCTTCTAGTCTCAATGTGACTTCATGCTTGACCCTTGTGTGAGATCAGTTTCCCATGACAAAATGTAATAAGTGGATTTACCACTCCCTAGCACAAGATTCTATGTTTTTTTATAGCTTTGGAAATTTATCTTTCACACCTATTCCAAAGCCCTACACCCTAAGCTAAGTTAGATTTGCTACAAGAAAATATGAAAATCTCTAATCAATTTTTATAAGCGCTTTATTTTAAGGATGGTCTTTAGTCAAGAGGAAAATTGCATGGACTAAATGATATTTTGACCAACTCTAAACAATGCAAAGAAATGAGAATGAAAATATTTCACTTCGATGAAAGCTATATTATGAGAAGGAGAAAATTTTTATCATTCCCAGATGCACAATGTACCAAAATTTCATTAAACTCATCAATATCAAGATCTTCAAGAAATGAGACAAAGAGACTGTACACCAATACATGATTCTTGGCCCACCTGGCCATGAGGGGGAAATGTTTTTAAGAATTCAATACCAAAAATGCCAAAAACCATGCAATTTCACTACTTCAAATGCAAGGATGCCCCCAATCTAATGCAAAGTAAGATTTTTTTTTTTTTTTTTGAAAGTTACAATAAAATAAATAGTGAGATTTCTCAAAACAAAAGCAAACCAAACTATTTTTTTTCTTTTCAAATGAACTATTCAGAAAAAAGAAGTGTTAATTCACTAAACAACCCTAAAGAAAAACAATGCTTTGTAATTGAAAGACACTCAAAGAAAGAGATCAAATATTTCCAAAGAAAACAAGCTAAAACAAAGAAAATATGACTATAAGAAGATTCAAATACTATCAAGTAGACTGTAATCAGGCTATAATCAAACCCAAAAATTCATCCCAAAACCATATCTAAGATCTGGGCAAGAAAAAACCATGAAAAATTATTTTTTCACCCAATCATCGCAGGTTACTAGACTAACACAGTGAGATGATCTGGATCGTCACAGGCTATAGAATAGTACAGTGTGAATATTTCTCACTGTGTCTCAAATAAGGGTGCGACGAACACCTAGAAAATGGAAAAATTTAAAAACATGAAGGTTTTTCTGTGAATTCAACAGTGAGTGAGTTAGAAAATCAGAAACTCAAGAAAACAATCAAGGAAACAAGACTACTAGGGAAGCAATTTGTTCCCCAGTATGGTCACCAATTTTGTTATCATACAAATCGGTAAGTGCAGACACAAATAGATCTCCCTAGTTTCACCGTGAAACTAGAACAAAACAAGACAAAATATAAATGTTTCCCTAAGTTTTAATTATCAAGCATACTAACTAACAAGAGATAAATGACATACCTTTTAAATGTCATTTTTCCTTTCTAGTGTTATCCTCGCTTCGTTCCAAGGCCTATGGGATGTTGAACCTATAAAAATACATAATCAAATGAAGTGAAATAAATAATGTATACTCAACAAAACCTAGGTATGTGATCAACGAGTCATACAATAAAATAAGAACAATTTTATGGGAAAGAAATATATCATTGTATTAAATATATGATAAAGAGAATACAACCAATGCCTTGATGTTGTAAGGTCCCTCCCAACAGTTCCTTTCTTCCCACACACTTCTTCTTCACAGATTCTAAGACTGTAGATTTTAAAATCACTCACAATCTCACCTTGGCAATGTGAAACTCAAAGCCAGCATAAAATCTCCAAAAACCCCAAGCTACAAAACTCAAGAACTAGCTAACTCAAGAATTTACTAGCCAACTATATTTCCCCATGAGAATGCTTCTTCTTTATAAGATGAAAAGGATAGGGTGAGGAGGATAGGATCATCCCACTAGAACAAGGATGCGACTCAAATCCAAACTGATCGGAGGCCACCTCACCCTCAAAGCTTCTATTCTAGAAACATGGAGAAGATGTTATTTTTCTTCATAAAAAAAATCATCACACCCTTAGAACTGAGAAAACTATGACAACGTCGCAGGCCACTATGGTGCAACCTGTGACAATCCTAAATCATCACACCCTTAACATTAAGCAAGGTGCAATGATCCCTTTTTATCGGGTTTTTACAAAGGAAAATATATTTTTCTTCTTTCTCAGAAAATGTGTCTTCATTTTTCTTCAGGGATTCAGGCCACCGATCCTTATAAAGAAAAAGGATAGGTGTACATCATTAACATTCATAGGGGTGATGAAAATAATTTGTAACACGTCTGAAGGGCCAGAATTTTGAAGTTTTAGAAACCCTAGTTTTATTAAGGTGTGCGTAGTCTGACAGTGAAGGAAGACACATACAAACACGTGCTATAGCATAGAAAATTCATGCACATACACGTGTTGGAGTATAGATAGGTCACATACCTATTGATAGATTATTTTTGTCTACAAGATGCATCTTGTACTTAGGGATTGGATTCTTGACATCTTAGTTGGTGTTGAGATCTGCAATCCAGGTCTTGTATTTAGAGTTGGTACTCTATTGGAGTTATTTCTATTTTGTAACGAACCTCCTCGTTACGACGACAAACCTCTTATAACAAGTGTATTTTTATTTTTATTTTTATTTTTAAAGAGTGCGCATGTGTACAAGGATAATAAATACATTCAACTCTGCGTCGCCACACAATAATGAACGTGGCACATGCAATTGGAACAACAACATAATGATCGAAGACACACATCAAGTATCTGCAAGCAAGGTACGACAATCAACCGACAAAATAAATAAGACTGACTACCTGCCTGTCCTACCCTGCAATGGTTAGGACCTCCAAGACACATAAGCAACACTCAAGCCCAAGTTCCCATCGATTTTAACCATTTAATGTCTCAGGGCTGGCGACTGTTCTGAGGAACATGGAGGTGTCTACATCCCACCCGACACAAGCACACCAAGCATAAAAAGGTTTACAGACCAAGTACACAATAATTAAATGAACATCCACGGCCTCCATGGAAGGCGCAAGTTAGAAAGGAACCTGACAACAACAAACCACTATTTAAGACTCGACAGATCCTACGACTCAAATTGGCATTAAATGATAGATCAAACACTCCATATGATTTCCATTAGTTGACGAGTTACCACATCCAACCTTAAAATAATGTAAATTCAATTAATTTCAAATCCCCTTTTACTAAATCATAATAACTTATTGTACTTAGTTCAAGACATTACATTTTGTATGTTATCAGTAAAAATAAAAATTATAATAACATTACCATAAAATAATAACCACATTACATTTTATATCACAATAACTTTGCAAAAATAACAATCACATTACATCTTATATCTAATCAATAACCATAAAACTACCATAACATTACCATAAAATGATATCAACATTACATTTATATTACAATAACTTTGCAATTAAATAACTAGGGCCAACTTAAGGTTCTATCCTAAGTGAACAATCAGCTATCCAAACTCTGTTCTCCATTGCTAGAGAGTCCAGAGTTTCCGCCCTCTTCACCCTTTTTTGAACTATTATTTACAAAGCAAAAACCATTTACTCTTATAGTTTGAGCTGTTATTTATAAAGAAAAACCCCATAATATTCTCTTATTAAAACTATCCCTCTAAAATACAATTAAGCTTAAATATCATGTCAACTTATTAAAAAACACATAAAAATAAATAAAGAAAAGAAGGAAAAATAACTTAAATCCCAATTCCCTAAAACAAATTATCCACCGAAAAAAAAAACTAAAGGTTAGAATTCAATAAGTAGAGACTAACCTTAAGCATCTTCTACCTACTGCATTAGATGCAATATACCCTGGAAAAGAAACAGTCGAACCTAAAGCATCTCAAATCTAATAATGATATTTGGACACTGCGGGGTGCATATTCATTACCTCAAAGTTTGGTATAATTCCAAACAACCATAACTTTTCACTTTTCTCCACACACAAAATGTTGCCAGATCTTGCAGGGCGGTGCCAAATTAATAGAGAAGTTTGCTACAATATCAAATCATTTCCAATCACTGGCCATCTCTGTTTCATCATGGAATTGCAGATGTGAATGTAACTCCGATGATGGCACTTGTGTCGGCATCCTGGACAATATGATCATGTCGGCATGAAAAATTGAGAAACAAAATTCTTGTAATCTGATGAGCAAGTACTTCACCTCTGTTACAGTTTCAACTGAACAACCCAACAACTACAATTACTGCATTAAGAATCTCTCTAGGAAAAACCTATTGGATGTTCCAATTAATGAACTCAACCATAACTACGACTATAGGTTAATACATTCGCAGAGGAAGAGTGCAAATCGTATTGACAGAGGTGCGAATTTAAACAGTTGTAGAGGCGAAAAGGTGCGATTTGAATACAGTTACAGAGTAGAAAATTTCCATATCTTAACATAGTTTTATAGGGGCGAAATTGGGTGATTTGAATACAATCACTGTAAGATATACAAATCATTGCCAATCGAAATGTGCCTTTTCCAGTTGATGCACCCGTTAGAAGGAAGAAGGTTGGAGTGGGTTTCATGGTTTTTGATGATACTGTTTAAGAAGTTTTTACATCACCAAAAATGATTTCCCTTCTAACAAGGTAATGCCTCAGACCATCCTGGACGTTGTTATCCCAACACTGCACGACTGCAAGAGTGTAACCAAATTCTAAACATACAGGATAAAAGCATTTACCATCCAATCAGAGTGATGTTTCGAGAGTAAGATTAATTAAATTTACTCACATAAATTTTCTAGACACACAATTAAATATATTCACAGAAAACCTATAATTTTTCATTAATTAAATTAATTAAATCTATTCACAGAGACCTATAAGTTTTCAGACACAATTTGAGGAATTTACTTGGACATATAAAATTTGAAGAATTAGGATAAATAAATTATGTCTTAAAAAAAAAAGAGTTGGGTAGAGGGATGGGTTTCTGGCAATGAAACCAATACAATCACAAAATATTCACCATTAAACTTAATTTCGGTGGTGAATTCCTAGTACAAGGCGGTAAATCTGTAGTAGAGAGGTGAGATAAAATGCAGAGTAGAATCACAAAAGGCGCGTTAAGCGCAGAGATGAGCTAGCCT
The DNA here is from genome assembly GCA_009831015.1 of Picea engelmannii. Lineage (NCBI taxonomy): Eukaryota > Viridiplantae > Streptophyta > Pinopsida > Pinales > Pinaceae > Picea > Picea engelmannii. The sequence continues at coordinate 41,815 of ML804369.1, forward strand.
AGAAAACATTTAACCGCAGAGTCAACTGGGGAATAGGAGTTATAACAGTGGTGAGAGCATACAATATAAGGGCTCAGAGACCATCAAGGAAACTAGATAATCTAAACCATTTACAATCAAATTTTTAGATCCTAGCATAAGTCTTAATGCATTCTACTCTACAAATGAAAGAGAATATCGTTGCCTTATAGCCTGCCTTGAATGACGTCCGCGCGCTCCGTTCCGCTCCCGCTCACCGACCATCAAGACCTCACCGGTACCTCCCAGCCAATGCTAGGGGTACTCTGCTTCCCCCTTAGCCCCCCGAGCCGCAAAGGGGCCACACGCTATCCATATGGTACGTCTAGTTCCCAACTTTCCTCGCAAGGCCGAGCTACCACTCCTCTCTGAGCTGGGAAATCCTAACTCCCACAAGTAAATTAGTCAAGTCACAAATCTGGCAGCGTAACATTACACTAATATTCGATCCCCTTTCTTCCTCCTCCTTCCTCTCCTTTATAGAGTTTTAGAACTTCCAATCTTTCCCTAAATCTCATTTAATTTAATTTTTAAATAAAAATCTTCTAAAAATTCTCCTTCGTACAGGCGTCATTCATCCCCCACATTACTCCAATAATTATTTTCTTTAATTTATTAAATTGTCTTATTTCCCTCACCCACCTAGAGTTACTCCTAAATTTACTCCTAGGTGTCCCTAGATTCCCTTACAGGTTTTAAAGACTTTCCCTAAAATGAAGTTGCTAAATTAGTTCAATTTAGAAGGTTCTTAATTGCAGATTCTTTACTAAGTTGACCTCCCGCTTTTTACCATAATTTCCCTCTTTCCCTTTTTATGTTACCTCCATTCCCTAGTTTCCTAATTTTTATAATTTCCCTCTTTCCCCTTTTTATTAGAGCTAAAAATGGTAGTTGTGCAATTTAACCTCTTTTCCTTTTATTATGAATTTAATATCTTTTTACACTTTCACAAGTTAAATAATTAAATTCATCTTTACCTTTTATCCACAAATTTTATTTAAGTTCTTACTCTCTTCATTTTACGAACAAATTTATGAAGTCCACAATTATTACTTAAGTGGTTTCTTTTTATTTTATTTTAAACTTTATTATTTTATTTTTATAGAGATATTTTCTTAAGGGTAGACAAAATTCTACCCCTAGCGAAGTTTTAGACTTATGACTTAGATTCTGAACTGGGCGACATTTTAATTAGGGAGGTTGTTTTAAAATTTCTTAATGAGTTATTTGTCTTAGGGCCATCTAGGTTCGTTCCTTTATCATCATCAACGCGACGTGCCCTTCAGGATGCACTACGTGCTCCAAGGGTGCCACTTGCCACTTTTGTTTCTTTTGCACGACGTTCCCTTCAGGACGCACCACGTGCTCCAAGGGTGCCACTTGCCTCTTTTTTTTTTTTGCGCGACATGCCCTTCAGGACACACCACGTGTTCCAAGGGTGCCACTCACCTATTGATTGATTGGTAGACATAAATAACCCCTGGAGTCAACACTCCGTTAGGTGAACTTGTGGGAGACTAATGACTTCTAATGAATAAGGGCCCCACCTTGTTGCGCGCCCCTTAGAATCATCGCGAGTGACCGTCGCAGTCTTCCCTCACAGCATCGTGGGTCCCCTTGAACTAGGTAATATTTAACCTATAGTTCGAGCCATGATGGGAGTGCTAGTAGGATGTGGAAAGGCTGCTGTCAACACCTCTCCGTCAACCTCTCTGGTAGTCATGTGTGGCCCCTTTACTCCATATGTGAGTCTGATCGACAAGCTATCCTCCGCCTGCATCATCAACAAATCATGTCAGAACATATCCACATCATATCATCTAATCAAATGTACTAATATCACAGTAAGAAAATCAAACCCAAATAGCACACTCCCTAACTCGATACAGATTCCAAGGGGTTCCATCGATGCCTCTACATCCTTAAGTTGCAAAACCCTGCACATTCAGTAAAACCGACTCAATAGCACATGTTTATGTCAATGAAGTAAAAGAACATGTCATCTACCCATAACGCATAAATATCAAAGTCAAATGTCTTAATGGGATAATAATATGGATCACTTGCGAGCAAGTGTCCTCAAAGAATAAGTTTTCTCAGTGCGTTGGAGCAGGATGTTACGTACACCCCCTCTTGGTCTAAACTTCGTCCCAAAGTTTCTCACTATAAATGCTGAAATAAGTGCATCACAGTATCATATGTCTATCTATCAAACAAAAATGGAAATTGTTGGCGCATATCATATGCGTCCTCCCAGGTCGCTGAGTGCGAACTATAATTGTCTCATTGGACCTTGACCTGATCTACCGTTCGACGTCGTAACTATCGAACGTGATGATATAAGATGAGGACTGGCTCAGTCATGAGAGCTCCCTCATCTGATACCTGAAAGGAAATCATGTCAATAACATGTGTAGGATCACTAATATAATGTCTCGAAACAGATACATGAAAAACATCGTGCATACGCCTCAAGAAATCGAGCAAGGCTAGTCGATAGGCCACGAGCCCCTTTCTCTCCACAATCTTGAAAGGTCCCACGAACCTAGGAGAGAGTTTACCTCCCTTGAAAAACTTAATCGAACTCTTATTCTGTTTAACCCGCAAGAAGACTCGATCGCCGACCTCGTAACTACGGTCAACTCGGTGCGCATCGACATAACTCTTCTATCGATCCTGTGCATCTTTAATCCTTTGTCTTATGGTTTTCATTTGCTCTTCCATTTCTTGGATCGCTTCTAATCCCACCAGGACCCTATCCTCAAGCCGATCCCAACTCAAGGGCATTCGACATGGTCGCCCATAAAGAAACTCGAAAGGAACCATCTTAATGGTGCTCTGGTAATTGTTGTTGTAAACGAATTCCACTAGTGGCAAGAATTCCTCCCAATGCTTTTGTTGGTCCATCACGTACATGCGCAACATGTCCTCCAAGGTCTGGTTTTTTTGTTTTGTCTGTCCATCAGTCTCTGGGTGATATGAAATACTAAAGTTAAGTTGGGTTCCCAAGGCCTCTTGGAAACTCATCCAAAATCATCGAGTAAACATCGATCCTCGATCTGATATAATCCTCTTAGGCACGCCATGCAGCCTCACAATCTCACTGATGAAAACTATAGCTATGTCTGGTGCCTGATACATCGTACGCACAGGAATAAAGTGAGCACTCTTCGTCAGAGTGTCTACTACTACAAAAATCGAGTCATGTCTCCTTGCCGTCAGTGGAAATCCAACAATAAAATCCATCGAAATATCCTCCCATTTCGATTCCGGAATGGCATGTGGTTGAAGTAATCCTACTGGGTGTCTATGTTCAACCTTTACCTGCTGACACTCTAGACATCTGGCCACATAGTTGACTATGTCGGCCTTCATTCCCTTCCATAAGAATAAGGGTTTAAGGTCTTCCCTCATCTTCGTGACTCCCGGGTGAGCCATGTAAACCGCTCTATGAGCCTCACTCAGGATCAATATCCTCAACTCGTCGTTTGGCGGTACATAAATCTGACTTTTAAACCTCAACAACACATTGCTATCAAAAGAAAATCCCTCATATCGTGGTACCATCATTGTGTTTTGTTCGATAAAACCCTCGACCTCTTTGTACTAGTCGTCCTCATGCTGTAAAGTTAGAATCTTTTCACGTAGATTCGTCTAAAGAGGTAACAATGAAAAAGATGCATGGTCTTCGACTCAAAGAATCTGCCACTCGGTTCACTATTCCCTCTATGTAAGTAATCTCAAAGTCGTACTCGCTAAGCAGTTCCAACCAACGCCATTGTCATGCATTTAGGTCACTTTGCGTAAAAATGTGTTGTAGTCCACAATGGTCATTCTTTAATTCAAATATTCATCCAACAAGGTAGTGTCTCCAAACCTTCAAGGGATATACAATGGCTAATAACTCCAAACCATGCATCATGTAGTTCTCTTCATGCCTTCTCAGTTTCCTCGAAATGTAAGAAATCACTCATCTGTCTTGCATCAAGACTCCACCTAAACCTTCCTTGGATACATTAGTGCATACCAGGAAGTCTGCATCCATGTTAGGGACCTTTAGTATCGACGTTGTTGTCAACAACTCCTTGAGCCTCTGAAATGCTTTCGCGCATTTCTCAGTCCAAACAAACTTCTTGTTTTTCTTCTGCAATTCCATGATCGGATTTGCTATCTTCGAAAATCCCTCGACAAACCGTCGATAGTATCCTACTAAACCCATAAAGCTATGCACTTCCATGACATTCGTCGACGCAGGCCATTCCATAATAGCGTCGACCTTGTCTGGATCCATGGCGATGCCTTCGTCGTAGATGACATACCCTAAGTAGTGAATCTTCTATTGATAAAAAGAGCATTTGGACAATTTCCCATACAATTTGTGCTCTCGCAGACACTGTAGTACCAAGCGCAAGTGTTCATCATGATCCTCTATCGTACGATAGTAAATCAAAATATCGTCAATGAACACTTGGATAAACTTATCCAAGTACTCGCAGAACACCCCATTCATCGAACTCATAAATACCCCTAGAGCATTGGTCAGTCCAAACGGTAAAATAGTAAACTCGTAATGTCCAAACCTCATCTTAAAGGCGGTCTTAGGGACATCATACTCCTTGATCTGTAACTGGTGATACCCTGAATGCAAATCAATCTTGGAGAACAACGTCGCACCCTTCATTTGATCGAACAGATCATCAATTATCGAAAAGGGATACTGATTCTTGATCGTGGCCTTGTTCAGTTGACGGTAGTCAATGCAAAGCCTCCACGATCCATCCTTCTTTTGTATGAAAATAACATGTGCACCCCATGGCGACACACTTGGACGTATTAGTCCCAGGTCCAACAACTCCTTCAGTTGCATTTTCAACTCTTGTAACTCCGGGGTCGACATCTGATAAGGCATTCTTTCTATCGGTTCAATCCCCAGTTTTAGGTCTATGGTAAACTCCAATTCCCTCTCCGGTGGAATCCCAGGTAACTTCTCTGGAAATACGTCTGCAAACTCCTTCACCACTGGAAGGTGTTCTACACCTTCTGCTACTCCCTTCTCGTTTAACACAAGGATCACATAAAGATTGCATCTTTTGCGCATACTCTTCCGTAGTTGTAAGGAAGAGATGAACCTTAGGGAAACTTTGTGGTTCCGGCATACATTCACACGTCTCTATCCCTCATCATCAACCAAGCTCAACCATTTTGTCTTACAGTTGAGTATGGCCTCATGTGATTCCAACCAGTCCATACTAATCACGACATCATAAGATCCTAGGATCATGACGTATAGGTTGGCCCTTGTGACAAACTCTCCCAGGTTAAGGATACAGTCTGTAACCTTTCCTTCAACCTTTTGTTTGGCTCCCGAAGCTATCTCTACAAAGCTAAACACATCCTGTTCGACTTCCTTTACCTTAATCCTTTTTAGCACTACACCAAAAATGAAACTTTTGGTAGCACCGGGATCTATCAAAATACTAAGGGTCTAGTTAGCGACGATACATGTCGTCTCGAGCACAATATACTAATGCTTTGTTTGGTTGTTATTCATCACTGCATGAATCCGATGGACCTTGCCCATATCTCCCACGGTAGTGGGTCCTGCTAATCTGAACGCTTTGGTCCTCTCCACAGGGTAGTCGCGTTGGTAGTGTGTCTCCCCACATGTCCAACACCCCTTCTTCCACCCAGTAGTCCTAGTACCTGAAGTAAAAGATGACGACCCACTGGCCTGGAACCCTGGTCTGTTCTGCTAAATAGGCCTAAGCTGCTACTGTTGCGGACGACGTTGTCGCTGATACGGTGGTCTCTGGTAAGGTGCCCGCTACTAAGGTATCGGTCGTCGGTGTGTAGTGAAAGTGGATCCCCTCTGGAAGCCACGATATCATGTCGTATGTCTCATTGGTGTCTAGTGTTGCTGTGTTCCAGATGAAATCTTCTCTACTGGTCTCGCTGGAGTCCTCGTCTGACCCCCACTGATAAGCTCCTCCTTTTCTATGAGGGCCTTCTGGACGACATCGTTCAAGGTTTGAGGTATCAAAATCCTAACCTTTGCGCGGAGGCTTCCATTAATGCCGAACACAAACCTGTTGACCTTAAGTTTTCCAGTGTTAAGGTGTGGAGCATACCAGAGCAGCTCCATAAAACGGGCCTCGTACTCGGGCACCGTATGACCTCCTTGTCGTAGGGCATTGAACTCATTGAGTTGACGCTCAATGAATTCCTCTGAAAGGTACCTCTCTCGAAACCATTCCTTGAACAAATCCCATGACACATCTTCGATGACCATGTTCAGTTGCGGTAGGAGCGTCTTCCACCATAACAGAGTGCTCCCCTTCAGTTGAAAGACTACCATGCAAACCTTCATGTTGGAGGTATAATCGCGAAGTGTGGAGCACATCTCCATATTCTCCAACCATGTCGCAACGGCTGCACCATCCGGGGCACCAAAGAAATTGGGAAATTTGACCTTCTCGAGTTCACGGTGAATGCTACATGTACCGACCAGAGCACGCGGTGGAACCTCAGCAGGTGTCGACGCCCTGGCCTCATCTCTGTCCAAACGGCTAAGTAGTGCCTTGGACATGCGGTGAAAAGATATCATCATCTCGACTACATCACCAACTACTATCTGCTCCTATCCGAGAACCTTCTTGTCTCCCTGGGGGTTAGACCCCTTAGGTGTGGATGCTACTATAGGCGTCGCGCCTCCTCCCCTGGCACCCCGTCGTCTGCCTCCGCGGCGTCCTCTAACCACGATTACCTGCACACACACAATCAAATCGATTAGCAACAGTAAAATCAAATCATGTCAATGAAAGTCGTAGAAATCCCAAGTCGCGGGTTGAACCCACTCTGATACCATATGTAACAAACTTCCTCGGTACGATGACAAACCTCTTATAACAAGTGTAATTTTTTTTTTCTTTTTTTTTTTAAAGAGTGCGCGTGTGTACAAGGATAATAAATACATTTGACTCTACGTCACCACACAATGACGAACGTGGAGCATGAAATTGCAACAACAACATAACGATCTAAGATGCACATCAAGTATCTGCAAGCAAAGTATGACAATCAACCAACAAAATAAATAAGACTGACTACCCGCCCATCCTACCCTGCAATGGTTAGGACCTCCAAGACACATAAGAAACGCTCAAGCCTAGGTTCCCATCAATTTTAACCATTTAAGGTCTCAGGGTTCGCGATTGTTCTGAGGAACATGGAGGTGTCTAGATCCCACCTGACATAAGCAGACCAAGCATAAAAAGGTTTACAGAGCAAGTACACAATACTTAAATGAACATCCATTCCCTCCATGGAAGGCGCAAGTCAGAAGTGAATCTGACAACAACCAACCACTATTTAAGACTCGACAGTTCCTACAACTCAAATTGGCATTAAATGATAGATAAAAAACTCCATATGATTTCCATTAGTCGACGAGTTACCACATCCAACCTTAAAATAATGTAAATTCAATTAATTGCAAATCCCCTTTTACTAAATCATAATAACTTATTGTACTTAGTTCAAGACATTACATTTTGTATGTTATCAGTAACAATAAAAATTATAATAACATTACCATAATATAATAACCACATTACATTTTATATCACGATAACTTTGCAAAAATAACAATCACATTACATCTTATATGTTATCAATAACCATAAAACTACCATAACATTACCATAAAATGATATCAACATTACATTTATATTACATTAACTTTGCAATTAAATAACCATGGCCAACTTAAGGTTCTATCCTAAGTGAACAATTAGTTGTCCAAACTCTGTTCACCATTGCTAGAGAGTCCAGATTTTCCTCCCTCTTCGCCCTTTTTTGAACTATTATTTACAAAGCAAAAACCAATTACTCTTATACTTTGAGTTTTTATTTATAAAATTGTTGTTTATAAAGAAAAAACCCATAATCTTCTCTTAGTAAAACTATCCCTCTAAAATCCAATTAAGCTTAAATATCATGTCAACTTATTACAAAACACATAAAAAGAAATAAAGAAAAGAAGGAAAAATAACTCAAATCCCAATTCCCTAAAACAAATTATCCACCGAAAAAAAAAAAACTCAGGGTTAAAATTCAATAAATAGAGACTAACCTTAAGCATATTCTACCTACTGCGTTATATGCAATATACATTGGAATATAAACAGTCTAACCTAAAGCATCTCAAATCTGAGAATGATCTCTGCATACTGTGGGGTGCATATTCATTCGCTCGAAGTTTGGTATAATTCCAAAGAACCATAACTTTTCACTTTTTTCCACAGATAAAATGTTGCCATATCTTGCAAGGCAGAATCAAATTAATAGAGAAGTTCACTACAGTATAAAATCATTGGCAATCACTAGCCATCTCTGTTTCGTCATGGAATTGCATATGTGAATGTAACTCTGATGATGGCACTTGTGTGTGCATCCTGGACAATACAATCATGTTGGCATGCAAAATTGAGAAACAAAATTCTTGTAATCTGATGAGCAAGTACTTCACCTCTGTTGTGGTTTCAACTTAACCACCCAACAACTACAGTTATTGCATTAACAATCTCTCTAGGCATAACCTATTGGATGTTCCAATTAATGAACTCAACCATAACTACTACTATAGGTTAATACAGTCCTAGAGGGAAAGTCCAAACCGTATTGACAGAGGCGCAAATTTAAACAGTTGCAGAGGCGAAAAGGTGTGATTTGAATACAGTTGCAGAGTAGCAAATTTCCAGATCTCAACAAAGTTTTGCAGGGGTGAAATTGGGCAATTTGAATACAATCACTGTAAGATATATGAATCACTGCCAATCAAAATGCGCCTTTTCCAGTTGATGCGTCCATTATAAGGAGGAAGGTTGGAGTGGGTTTCATGTTTTTTGATGATACTGTTTAAGAAGTTTTTACATCACCAAAAATGATTTCCCTTCTAACAAGGCAATGCCTCAGACCATCCTGGACGTTGTTATCCCAACACTGCACGACTGCAAGAGTGTAACCAAATTCTAAACATACAGGATAAAGGTGTTTACCATCCAATTAGAGTGATGTTGCCAGAGTAAGATTAATTAAATCTACTCACAGAGATTTTCCAGACACAAAATTAAATCTATTAAATCTATTCACAGAAAACCTATAAGTTTTCATTAATTAAATTAATTAAATCTATTGACAAAAACCTATAAGTTTTCAGACACAATTTTAGTAATTTACTCGGACATATAAAATTTCAGGAATTAGGTCAAAAAAATTATGTCTTAAAAAAAAAGAGTTTGGTAGAGGGATGGGTTTCTGGCAATGAAACCAATACAATAAAAAAATATTCACCATTAAACTTAATTTCGGTGGGGAATTCCTAGTACAAGGCGGTAAATCTATAGTAGAGAGGTGAGATAAAATGCAAAGTAGAATCACAAAAGGCGCATTAAGCGCAGAGCTAAGCTAGCCCGGAAAACATTTAACCACAGAGTCAACTTTGGAATAGGAGTTATAACATCGGCGAGAGCATACAATACAAGGGCCCAGAGACCATCAAGGAAACCAGATAATCTAAACCATTTAAAATCAATTTTTCAGATCTTAGCATAAGTCTTAATGCATTCTACTCTACAAATGAAAGAACATGCCATTTCCTTATAGCCTGTCTCGAATGACATCCGCGCGCTCCGTGCCGCTCCCGCTCGCTGACCATTGAGACCTCACTGGTACCTCCCAACCAACGCTAGGGGTACTCTACTTCCCACTTAGACCATCGAGCCGCAAAGGGGCCACACACTATCTAGATGGTACGTCTAGCTCCGAGATCGCCTCGCAAGGGCGAGCTACCACTCCTCTCCGAGCTGGGAAATACTAACTCTCACAAGTAAATCAGTCAAGTCACTAATCCGGTAGCGTAATTTTACGCTAACAGCCGATTCGCTTTATTCTGATAGCCGATCCCCTTTCTTCCTCCTAATAGATGATCCCCTTTCTTCCTCCTCCTTCCTCTCCTTTATAGAGTTTTAGAACCTCCAGTCTTTCCCTAAATCTCATTTAATTTAAGTTTTAAATAAAAATCTTCTAAAAAATTTCCTTCGTACAAGTGTCATTCATCCCCCACATTCCTCCAATAATTATTTTCTTTAATTTATTAAATTGTCTTATTTCCCTCACCCACCTAGTGTTACACCTAAATTTACTCCTAGGTGTCCCTAGATTCCCTTACAGGTTTTAAAGACTTTCCCTAAAATGAAGTTGCTAAATTAGTTCAATTTAGAAGGTTCTTAATTGCAGAATCTTTACTAAGTTGAGCTCCCACTTTTTACCATAATTTCCCCTCTTTATCTTTTTATGTTACCTCGATTCCCTAGTTTCCAAATTTTTATAATTTCCCTCTTTCCCCTTTTTATTAGAGCTAAAAACGACAGTTGTGCAATTTAACCTCTTTTCCTTTTATTATGAATTTAACATCTTTTTACACTTTCACAAGTTAAATAATTAAATTCGTCTTTACCTTTTATCCACACATTTTATTTAAGTTCTTACTCTCTTTATTTTACCCAAAAATTTATGAAGTCCACAATTATTACTTAAGTGGTTTTTTTCTTTTTGTTTTTTAAACTTTATTATTTTATTTTTATA
>ML804369.1:52576-75999 GCA_009831015.1 Picea engelmannii
TCCATTCCCTAGTTTCCTAATTTTTATAATTTCCCTCTTTCCCCTTTTTATTAGAGCTAAAAATGGTAGTTGTGCAATTTAACCTCTTTTCCTTTTATTATGAATTTAATATCTTTTTACACTTTCACAAGTTAAATAATTAAATTCATCTTTACCTTTTATCCACAAATTTTATTTAAGTTCTTACTCTCTTCATTTTACGAACAAATTTATGAAGTCCACAATTATTACTTAAGTGGTTTCTTTTTATTTTATTTTAAACTTTATTATTTTATTTTTATAGAGATATTTTCTTAAGGGTAGACAAAATTCTACCCCTAGCGAAGTTTTAGACTTATGACTTAGATTCTGAACTGGGCGACATTTTAATTAGGGAGGTTGTTTTAAAATTTCTTAATGAGTTATTTGTCTTAGGGCCATCTAGGTTCGTTCCTTTATCATCATCAACGCGACGTGCCCTTCAGGATGCACTACGTGCTCCAAGGGTGCCACTTGCCACTTTTGTTTCTTTTGCACGACGTTCCCTTCAGGACGCACCACGTGCTCCAAGGGTGCCACTTGCCTCTTTTTTTTTTTTGCGCGACATGCCCTTCAGGACACACCACGTGTTCCAAGGGTGCCACTCACCTATTGATTGATTGGTAGACATAAATAACCCCTGGAGTCAACACTCCGTTAGGTGAACTTGTGGGAGACTAATGACTTCTAATGAATAAGGGCCCCACCTTGTTGCGCGCCCCTTAGAATCATCGCGAGTGACCGTCGCAGTCTTCCCTCACAGCATCGTGGGTCCCCTTGAACTAGGTAATATTTAACCTATAGTTCGAGCCATGATGGGAGTGCTAGTAGGATGTGGAAAGGCTGCTGTCAACACCTCTCCGTCAACCTCTCTGGTAGTCATGTGTGGCCCCTTTACTCCATATGTGAGTCTGATCGACAAGCTATCCTCCGCCTGCATCATCAACAAATCATGTCAGAACATATCCACATCATATCATCTAATCAAATGTACTAATATCACAGTAAGAAAATCAAACCCAAATAGCACACTCCCTAACTCGATACAGATTCCAAGGGGTTCCATCGATGCCTCTACATCCTTAAGTTGCAAAACCCTGCACATTCAGTAAAACCGACTCAATAGCACATGTTTATGTCAATGAAGTAAAAGAACATGTCATCTACCCATAACGCATAAATATCAAAGTCAAATGTCTTAATGGGATAATAATATGGATCACTTGCGAGCAAGTGTCCTCAAAGAATAAGTTTTCTCAGTGCGTTGGAGCAGGATGTTACGTACACCCCCTCTTGGTCTAAACTTCGTCCCAAAGTTTCTCACTATAAATGCTGAAATAAGTGCATCACAGTATCATATGTCTATCTATCAAACAAAAATGGAAATTGTTGGCGCATATCATATGCGTCCTCCCAGGTCGCTGAGTGCGAACTATAATTGTCTCATTGGACCTTGACCTGATCTACCGTTCGACGTCGTAACTATCGAACGTGATGATATAAGATGAGGACTGGCTCAGTCATGAGAGCTCCCTCATCTGATACCTGAAAGGAAATCATGTCAATAACATGTGTAGGATCACTAATATAATGTCTCGAAACAGATACATGAAAAACATCGTGCATACGCCTCAAGAAATCGAGCAAGGCTAGTCGATAGGCCACGAGCCCCTTTCTCTCCACAATCTTGAAAGGTCCCACGAACCTAGGAGAGAGTTTACCTCCCTTGAAAAACTTAATCGAACTCTTATTCTGTTTAACCCGCAAGAAGACTCGATCGCCGACCTCGTAACTACGGTCAACTCGGTGCGCATCGACATAACTCTTCTATCGATCCTGTGCATCTTTAATCCTTTGTCTTATGGTTTTCATTTGCTCTTCCATTTCTTGGATCGCTTCTAATCCCACCAGGACCCTATCCTCAAGCCGATCCCAACTCAAGGGCATTCGACATGGTCGCCCATAAAGAAACTCGAAAGGAACCATCTTAATGGTGCTCTGGTAATTGTTGTTGTAAACGAATTCCACTAGTGGCAAGAATTCCTCCCAATGCTTTTGTTGGTCCATCACGTACATGCGCAACATGTCCTCCAAGGTCTGGTTTTTTTGTTTTGTCTGTCCATCAGTCTCTGGGTGATATGAAATACTAAAGTTAAGTTGGGTTCCCAAGGCCTCTTGGAAACTCATCCAAAATCATCGAGTAAACATCGATCCTCGATCTGATATAATCCTCTTAGGCACGCCATGCAGCCTCACAATCTCACTGATGAAAACTATAGCTATGTCTGGTGCCTGATACATCGTACGCACAGGAATAAAGTGAGCACTCTTCGTCAGAGTGTCTACTACTACAAAAATCGAGTCATGTCTCCTTGCCGTCAGTGGAAATCCAACAATAAAATCCATCGAAATATCCTCCCATTTCGATTCCGGAATGGCATGTGGTTGAAGTAATCCTACTGGGTGTCTATGTTCAACCTTTACCTGCTGACACTCTAGACATCTGGCCACATAGTTGACTATGTCGGCCTTCATTCCCTTCCATAAGAATAAGGGTTTAAGGTCTTCCCTCATCTTCGTGACTCCCGGGTGAGCCATGTAAACCGCTCTATGAGCCTCACTCAGGATCAATATCCTCAACTCGTCGTTTGGCGGTACATAAATCTGACTTTTAAACCTCAACAACACATTGCTATCAAAAGAAAATCCCTCATATCGTGGTACCATCATTGTGTTTTGTTCGATAAAACCCTCGACCTCTTTGTACTAGTCGTCCTCATGCTGTAAAGTTAGAATCTTTTCACGTAGATTCGTCTAAAGAGGTAACAATGAAAAAGATGCATGGTCTTCGACTCAAAGAATCTGCCACTCGGTTCACTATTCCCTCTATGTAAGTAATCTCAAAGTCGTACTCGCTAAGCAGTTCCAACCAACGCCATTGTCATGCATTTAGGTCACTTTGCGTAAAAATGTGTTGTAGTCCACAATGGTCATTCTTTAATTCAAATATTCATCCAACAAGGTAGTGTCTCCAAACCTTCAAGGGATATACAATGGCTAATAACTCCAAACCATGCATCATGTAGTTCTCTTCATGCCTTCTCAGTTTCCTCGAAATGTAAGAAATCACTCATCTGTCTTGCATCAAGACTCCACCTAAACCTTCCTTGGATACATTAGTGCATACCAGGAAGTCTGCATCCATGTTAGGGACCTTTAGTATCGACGTTGTTGTCAACAACTCCTTGAGCCTCTGAAATGCTTTCGCGCATTTCTCAGTCCAAACAAACTTCTTGTTTTTCTTCTGCAATTCCATGATCGGATTTGCTATCTTCGAAAATCCCTCGACAAACCGTCGATAGTATCCTACTAAACCCATAAAGCTATGCACTTCCATGACATTCGTCGACGCAGGCCATTCCATAATAGCGTCGACCTTGTCTGGATCCATGGCGATGCCTTCGTCGTAGATGACATACCCTAAGTAGTGAATCTTCTATTGATAAAAAGAGCATTTGGACAATTTCCCATACAATTTGTGCTCTCGCAGACACTGTAGTACCAAGCGCAAGTGTTCATCATGATCCTCTATCGTACGATAGTAAATCAAAATATCGTCAATGAACACTTGGATAAACTTATCCAAGTACTCGCAGAACACCCCATTCATCGAACTCATAAATACCCCTAGAGCATTGGTCAGTCCAAACGGTAAAATAGTAAACTCGTAATGTCCAAACCTCATCTTAAAGGCGGTCTTAGGGACATCATACTCCTTGATCTGTAACTGGTGATACCCTGAATGCAAATCAATCTTGGAGAACAACGTCGCACCCTTCATTTGATCGAACAGATCATCAATTATCGAAAAGGGATACTGATTCTTGATCGTGGCCTTGTTCAGTTGACGGTAGTCAATGCAAAGCCTCCACGATCCATCCTTCTTTTGTATGAAAATAACATGTGCACCCCATGGCGACACACTTGGACGTATTAGTCCCAGGTCCAACAACTCCTTCAGTTGCATTTTCAACTCTTGTAACTCCGGGGTCGACATCTGATAAGGCATTCTTTCTATCGGTTCAATCCCCAGTTTTAGGTCTATGGTAAACTCCAATTCCCTCTCCGGTGGAATCCCAGGTAACTTCTCTGGAAATACGTCTGCAAACTCCTTCACCACTGGAAGGTGTTCTACACCTTCTGCTACTCCCTTCTCGTTTAACACAAGGATCACATAAAGATTGCATCTTTTGCGCATACTCTTCCGTAGTTGTAAGGAAGAGATGAACCTTAGGGAAACTTTGTGGTTCCGGCATACATTCACACGTCTCTATCCCTCATCATCAACCAAGCTCAACCATTTTGTCTTACAGTTGAGTATGGCCTCATGTGATTCCAACCAGTCCATACTAATCACGACATCATAAGATCCTAGGATCATGACGTATAGGTTGGCCCTTGTGACAAACTCTCCCAGGTTAAGGATACAGTCTGTAACCTTTCCTTCAACCTTTTGTTTGGCTCCCGAAGCTATCTCTACAAAGCTAAACACATCCTGTTCGACTTCCTTTACCTTAATCCTTTTTAGCACTACACCAAAAATGAAACTTTTGGTAGCACCGGGATCTATCAAAATACTAAGGGTCTAGTTAGCGACGATACATGTCGTCTCGAGCACAATATACTAATGCTTTGTTTGGTTGTTATTCATCACTGCATGAATCCGATGGACCTTGCCCATATCTCCCACGGTAGTGGGTCCTGCTAATCTGAACGCTTTGGTCCTCTCCACAGGGTAGTCGCGTTGGTAGTGTGTCTCCCCACATGTCCAACACCCCTTCTTCCACCCAGTAGTCCTAGTACCTGAAGTAAAAGATGACGACCCACTGGCCTGGAACCCTGGTCTGTTCTGCTAAATAGGCCTAAGCTGCTACTGTTGCGGACGACGTTGTCGCTGATACGGTGGTCTCTGGTAAGGTGCCCGCTACTAAGGTATCGGTCGTCGGTGTGTAGTGAAAGTGGATCCCCTCTGGAAGCCACGATATCATGTCGTATGTCTCATTGGTGTCTAGTGTTGCTGTGTTCCAGATGAAATCTTCTCTACTGGTCTCGCTGGAGTCCTCGTCTGACCCCCACTGATAAGCTCCTCCTTTTCTATGAGGGCCTTCTGGACGACATCGTTCAAGGTTTGAGGTATCAAAATCCTAACCTTTGCGCGGAGGCTTCCATTAATGCCGAACACAAACCTGTTGACCTTAAGTTTTCCAGTGTTAAGGTGTGGAGCATACCAGAGCAGCTCCATAAAACGGGCCTCGTACTCGGGCACCGTATGACCTCCTTGTCGTAGGGCATTGAACTCATTGAGTTGACGCTCAATGAATTCCTCTGAAAGGTACCTCTCTCGAAACCATTCCTTGAACAAATCCCATGACACATCTTCGATGACCATGTTCAGTTGCGGTAGGAGCGTCTTCCACCATAACAGAGTGCTCCCCTTCAGTTGAAAGACTACCATGCAAACCTTCATGTTGGAGGTATAATCGCGAAGTGTGGAGCACATCTCCATATTCTCCAACCATGTCGCAACGGCTGCACCATCCGGGGCACCAAAGAAATTGGGAAATTTGACCTTCTCGAGTTCACGGTGAATGCTACATGTACCGACCAGAGCACGCGGTGGAACCTCAGCAGGTGTCGACGCCCTGGCCTCATCTCTGTCCAAACGGCTAAGTAGTGCCTTGGACATGCGGTGAAAAGATATCATCATCTCGACTACATCACCAACTACTATCTGCTCCTATCCGAGAACCTTCTTGTCTCCCTGGGGGTTAGACCCCTTAGGTGTGGATGCTACTATAGGCGTCGCGCCTCCTCCCCTGGCACCCCGTCGTCTGCCTCCGCGGCGTCCTCTAACCACGATTACCTGCACACACACAATCAAATCGATTAGCAACAGTAAAATCAAATCATGTCAATGAAAGTCGTAGAAATCCCAAGTCGCGGGTTGAACCCACTCTGATACCATATGTAACAAACTTCCTCGGTACGATGACAAACCTCTTATAACAAGTGTAATTTTTTTTTTCTTTTTTTTTTTAAAGAGTGCGCGTGTGTACAAGGATAATAAATACATTTGACTCTACGTCACCACACAATGACGAACGTGGAGCATGAAATTGCAACAACAACATAACGATCTAAGATGCACATCAAGTATCTGCAAGCAAAGTATGACAATCAACCAACAAAATAAATAAGACTGACTACCCGCCCATCCTACCCTGCAATGGTTAGGACCTCCAAGACACATAAGAAACGCTCAAGCCTAGGTTCCCATCAATTTTAACCATTTAAGGTCTCAGGGTTCGCGATTGTTCTGAGGAACATGGAGGTGTCTAGATCCCACCTGACATAAGCAGACCAAGCATAAAAAGGTTTACAGAGCAAGTACACAATACTTAAATGAACATCCATTCCCTCCATGGAAGGCGCAAGTCAGAAGTGAATCTGACAACAACCAACCACTATTTAAGACTCGACAGTTCCTACAACTCAAATTGGCATTAAATGATAGATAAAAAACTCCATATGATTTCCATTAGTCGACGAGTTACCACATCCAACCTTAAAATAATGTAAATTCAATTAATTGCAAATCCCCTTTTACTAAATCATAATAACTTATTGTACTTAGTTCAAGACATTACATTTTGTATGTTATCAGTAACAATAAAAATTATAATAACATTACCATAATATAATAACCACATTACATTTTATATCACGATAACTTTGCAAAAATAACAATCACATTACATCTTATATGTTATCAATAACCATAAAACTACCATAACATTACCATAAAATGATATCAACATTACATTTATATTACATTAACTTTGCAATTAAATAACCATGGCCAACTTAAGGTTCTATCCTAAGTGAACAATTAGTTGTCCAAACTCTGTTCACCATTGCTAGAGAGTCCAGATTTTCCTCCCTCTTCGCCCTTTTTTGAACTATTATTTACAAAGCAAAAACCAATTACTCTTATACTTTGAGTTTTTATTTATAAAATTGTTGTTTATAAAGAAAAAACCCATAATCTTCTCTTAGTAAAACTATCCCTCTAAAATCCAATTAAGCTTAAATATCATGTCAACTTATTACAAAACACATAAAAAGAAATAAAGAAAAGAAGGAAAAATAACTCAAATCCCAATTCCCTAAAACAAATTATCCACCGAAAAAAAAAAAACTCAGGGTTAAAATTCAATAAATAGAGACTAACCTTAAGCATATTCTACCTACTGCGTTATATGCAATATACATTGGAATATAAACAGTCTAACCTAAAGCATCTCAAATCTGAGAATGATCTCTGCATACTGTGGGGTGCATATTCATTCGCTCGAAGTTTGGTATAATTCCAAAGAACCATAACTTTTCACTTTTTTCCACAGATAAAATGTTGCCATATCTTGCAAGGCAGAATCAAATTAATAGAGAAGTTCACTACAGTATAAAATCATTGGCAATCACTAGCCATCTCTGTTTCGTCATGGAATTGCATATGTGAATGTAACTCTGATGATGGCACTTGTGTGTGCATCCTGGACAATACAATCATGTTGGCATGCAAAATTGAGAAACAAAATTCTTGTAATCTGATGAGCAAGTACTTCACCTCTGTTGTGGTTTCAACTTAACCACCCAACAACTACAGTTATTGCATTAACAATCTCTCTAGGCATAACCTATTGGATGTTCCAATTAATGAACTCAACCATAACTACTACTATAGGTTAATACAGTCCTAGAGGGAAAGTCCAAACCGTATTGACAGAGGCGCAAATTTAAACAGTTGCAGAGGCGAAAAGGTGTGATTTGAATACAGTTGCAGAGTAGCAAATTTCCAGATCTCAACAAAGTTTTGCAGGGGTGAAATTGGGCAATTTGAATACAATCACTGTAAGATATATGAATCACTGCCAATCAAAATGCGCCTTTTCCAGTTGATGCGTCCATTATAAGGAGGAAGGTTGGAGTGGGTTTCATGTTTTTTGATGATACTGTTTAAGAAGTTTTTACATCACCAAAAATGATTTCCCTTCTAACAAGGCAATGCCTCAGACCATCCTGGACGTTGTTATCCCAACACTGCACGACTGCAAGAGTGTAACCAAATTCTAAACATACAGGATAAAGGTGTTTACCATCCAATTAGAGTGATGTTGCCAGAGTAAGATTAATTAAATCTACTCACAGAGATTTTCCAGACACAAAATTAAATCTATTAAATCTATTCACAGAAAACCTATAAGTTTTCATTAATTAAATTAATTAAATCTATTGACAAAAACCTATAAGTTTTCAGACACAATTTTAGTAATTTACTCGGACATATAAAATTTCAGGAATTAGGTCAAAAAAATTATGTCTTAAAAAAAAAGAGTTTGGTAGAGGGATGGGTTTCTGGCAATGAAACCAATACAATAAAAAAATATTCACCATTAAACTTAATTTCGGTGGGGAATTCCTAGTACAAGGCGGTAAATCTATAGTAGAGAGGTGAGATAAAATGCAAAGTAGAATCACAAAAGGCGCATTAAGCGCAGAGCTAAGCTAGCCCGGAAAACATTTAACCACAGAGTCAACTTTGGAATAGGAGTTATAACATCGGCGAGAGCATACAATACAAGGGCCCAGAGACCATCAAGGAAACCAGATAATCTAAACCATTTAAAATCAATTTTTCAGATCTTAGCATAAGTCTTAATGCATTCTACTCTACAAATGAAAGAACATGCCATTTCCTTATAGCCTGTCTCGAATGACATCCGCGCGCTCCGTGCCGCTCCCGCTCGCTGACCATTGAGACCTCACTGGTACCTCCCAACCAACGCTAGGGGTACTCTACTTCCCACTTAGACCATCGAGCCGCAAAGGGGCCACACACTATCTAGATGGTACGTCTAGCTCCGAGATCGCCTCGCAAGGGCGAGCTACCACTCCTCTCCGAGCTGGGAAATACTAACTCTCACAAGTAAATCAGTCAAGTCACTAATCCGGTAGCGTAATTTTACGCTAACAGCCGATTCGCTTTATTCTGATAGCCGATCCCCTTTCTTCCTCCTAATAGATGATCCCCTTTCTTCCTCCTCCTTCCTCTCCTTTATAGAGTTTTAGAACCTCCAGTCTTTCCCTAAATCTCATTTAATTTAAGTTTTAAATAAAAATCTTCTAAAAAATTTCCTTCGTACAAGTGTCATTCATCCCCCACATTCCTCCAATAATTATTTTCTTTAATTTATTAAATTGTCTTATTTCCCTCACCCACCTAGTGTTACACCTAAATTTACTCCTAGGTGTCCCTAGATTCCCTTACAGGTTTTAAAGACTTTCCCTAAAATGAAGTTGCTAAATTAGTTCAATTTAGAAGGTTCTTAATTGCAGAATCTTTACTAAGTTGAGCTCCCACTTTTTACCATAATTTCCCCTCTTTATCTTTTTATGTTACCTCGATTCCCTAGTTTCCAAATTTTTATAATTTCCCTCTTTCCCCTTTTTATTAGAGCTAAAAACGACAGTTGTGCAATTTAACCTCTTTTCCTTTTATTATGAATTTAACATCTTTTTACACTTTCACAAGTTAAATAATTAAATTCGTCTTTACCTTTTATCCACACATTTTATTTAAGTTCTTACTCTCTTTATTTTACCCAAAAATTTATGAAGTCCACAATTATTACTTAAGTGGTTTTTTTCTTTTTGTTTTTTAAACTTTATTATTTTATTTTTATAAAGATATTTTCTTAAGGGCAGAAATGTTTTTACCCCTAGTGAAGTTTTAGACTTAGAACTTAGATTCTAAACTGGGCGATATTTTAATTAGGGAAGTTGTTTTAAAATTTCTTAATGAGATATTTGTCTTAGGGCCATCTAGGTTCGTTCCTTTATCATCATCAATGCAACGTGCCTTTCATGACGCACTACATGCTCCAAGGGTGCCACTCGCCACTTTTGTTTCTTTTGCAAGACGTGCCCTTCAGGACACACCACCTGCTCCAAGGGTGCTACTTGCCTCTTTTGTTTCTTTTGTGCGACATGCCCTTCAGGACGCAACACATGTTCCAATGGTGCCACTCACCTCTTGACTGATTGGTAGACATCAATAACCCCTGGAGTCAACACTCCGCCAAGTGAACTTGTGTGAGACTAAGGGATTCTAAGGAATAAGGCCCCTGCCTTATTGCGTGCCCCTTAGAATCATCGCGAGTGACTGTCACAGTCTGCCCTTGCAGCATCGTGGGTCCCCTTGAACTAGGTAATGATTAACCTATAGTTCGAGCCATGGCGGGAGTGCTAGTAGGATGTGGCAGGGCTACTATCCACACCTCTCCCTCCACCTCTCTGGTAGTCGTGTGTGGCCCCTTTACTCCATATGTGATTCTGGTCGGCAAGCTATCGTCAGCCTGCATCATCAACAAATCATGTCAGAACATATCCACATCATATCATCTAATCAGATGTATTAATATCACGGTAAGAAAATCAAACCCCAATAGCACACTCCCTGACTCGATCCAGAGTCCAAGGGGTTCCATCGATGCCTCTGCATCCTCAAGGTCCAAAACCCTACACACTCAGTAAAACCGAGTCAATAGCACCTGTCTATGTCAATGCAATAAAACAACATGTCATCTACCCATAACACATAAATATGAAAGTCAAATGTCTTAATGACATAATAATCCAGATCACTTGTGAGCAAGTGTCCTCAAAGAATAAGTTTTCTCAGTGCGCTAGAGCAGGATGTTACATATTTTCAGTTGATGTTGATAAAACCATGAGATTGTATTATCCTGTAACACATAATACAAAAGATTATATATATATATATATATTGTCCTTTGTGTTCTTTATGGCGATGGTTTATTGTTGATGCATGTTGTTGAGATATGTTTACATGAAAACAACTAGTTGTGAATGGATCTAATGAATAATGATGAGTAAATGGTTATTCCTAACTAAAGTTGTTTAAGAAGTTAAAAATAACCTCACACTGATTCCCCCACCCCATTCTTAGTTTGGTCAGTGTGTCCAACACTTTATGCCTAAGATCATACTCGTTGTCTTGAGGAAGTTCCCCACTACCATTTCGATTACCTGATCTGAAAAAGGGTAGAAAGGAAATTGCATTAATATTTTGTGAGTGCAAAGGATTTGTTTAGCTCTCGTCTTCCCACATATTTCCATAATTTCCGCCTATTCCATCTGACCTCGAAATGACACCCTCTATATTGTTTGAATCCTCCAGGTTGTTTCATGAGGGAACATGTGGAGAGATAGTAACCATATGTTGAGATCTTGTGTCCACATGTTGAGAATCCTCAACCACTATCTCATGAAAGCTGACAAGCACCCCATCTAGGGAGTATCTTTCCTACTTTCATTCCCCTTTGATATAATCATATTCCCTTATCTACAGSTAATGATATCAACGACTATGGCCAACCAATGTCCTCCAAGTATTAGGGGATATMCTCCAAATTTATATTTAGGTTGAAAAATAAAAAAATATACACGATACTCMCATGAGTCCAAAGATACAATGATATCATCTAATACACCCTCAGGTTTTACTCGACATCTATCTTCCCTTTCTAATATTGTGGGTGTAGGTCGAAKATTATAGATATTCATATTTTACATTTTTTCCATGGTCATTACATTAATAGCTACACTTAAGTCAATTAAATTRYTAAGAATAGAAATATTGTTGATAAATATGGTAACAATTGGTACACCTAGATTGACATATTTTTTTGTTGTAATGTTTGTCRACAATAGAATAGCTAATTTTCCAAAAACTTGTATTGTTGTTGGATCCTTTCTTTTCTTCCTATTTATTAAGAAATAATTCTTTAATTTGTTTTGCATAGCTTGGTATATTATTTATATCTTGAAATAAGGGAATCTTAACACAAATGTTCTTTATTTTTTCTAAGAAATCATGCTAAGAGTAGTTTATATATTTCTCCAAATACAACCTCACTGGAAAAATACATGTTTTGGTCAATTGTGATTGATCCTTCTGAGTTTTAGTTAATGTTTATGCAATTGTAGTGTTGGTTTTATTAGGAATCTCCTCTTTATATATTTTTTTTATAAATATTAGGGATTCCTTATGAATATTTTGTGTAGACCTTAAGTGGATATTATGTACAGAAACAATTCAGTACATGGGAAATGTTCATTCTTGAATATTATTAATAGGTTTCTCCACTTTACTATTTGTATTTTCAATTGGCTAGGATGGTAATTGGGTTGGTATGTGTGGTGGTTGGTTAGAAGTAAGTTTTAGTTTTTTTGGTTGAGTAATATGTGGTGGAGGAAGTACGTAATACGTTTTTTGGGTTAGTTGTGAATATTGAGTAGATGGAACTTCTTGTTGTTGCAAATATTATTGTTGTTGAAAGGAAAAATATTGTGGTTGATATGGCTATTGACAATATGATGGTAGGTATGGTTGATATGAATGTTGCAGATTACGGGGAGGTTTGTTTCCATAAGTGGGTCCTTTCCAACCCTGTTGATGGGGTTGGTTTTGAGCCTGTTTAGGAGACAATGCATTCCAAGGCATAGGGGAATTTTGTGTATTTTGTATAGGATTTGTATTATAATATGTAGGAAACCCTTGAATAAGAGCTTGAGACATACTTCATGTCTATGGTTTCCATGGTCTTCTTGGTAAAACATAATAACAACCTCCTCGTTATGATGACAACCTCTTATAACAAGTGCAAAATTTCTTTTTTGTGTGTGTGCGTGTGTACAAGGGTAACAAGACATTATAATCTGCGTCGTCACATCACGAAAACTCATCACACAAACAACTGTGATATCAACATAAATATCTAATACGTACAACAAGTAACTGCATGCATTTAACGACGATCAATCGATAATAAGTAAGACTGACTGCCCACTCGTCCTACCCTACAATGGTTAGGACCTCCAAGACACATAAGCAATGCTCAAGACTAGGTTCCCATTGATTTTAACCATTTAAGGTCTCAGGGTTGGCGACCATTCTGAGGAACATGGAGGTGTCTACATCCCGCCCGACACAAGAAGACCAAACTCAAGGACTAAGTCAATAACATCAATGAATATCAATATGCGATAATGATCCATGAATCAATCACACATCACATGAATTCTAAGGCACAAGAGTAACATACTAGTTTTAAAGGTGTTAAGAGAACAAATACATAATCAACCATGCTTCTTATTTATTCACGATGAAAAACAATTCCATTTAATTCTAAGCGCGAGAGAAATTAAGAGTTACTCCACCATGACTCCAACAAATCTCCACTCCAACTTAATCATGATACATAACAATGGGGCAGTTAAATTTTTAATCAAATCTCATTCGGCTAGATTTTAATCTTTAATTGAAACATTGCTAACTTAATGTAACTTGTTATTATTAATCACAACTAAAATAAGTAGATTACTAAAATGAGACTTTAACTAAATAAAGGAGAAGGTTCTTATCTGCTAGAAATTGACTTTACTTGAAAACATTGATAAACTTAAGGTAACTTGTCATTATTAAATGAAATCTAAGATAAGAAGATTTGCCAACTTTACTGATCCCCATTAGTCATTTAATTCTAAATTCACCCAAAAGTCATTTTTCATGATACATTAGTAAAATCTCAAAGTAGACGGCTACTATTTGAATAACTAATAAAGCAATAACAAGACCTTTTAAAGTAGGGACAATATCAAGGCATTTAATTAACGCTACTTTTAACCTCAACTAACTTGGCATTATCATGAAGTAAATAACCCGAAATAATTAAGGGACAATGAAATTACAAAACCTGACCATAAATAACCATATCTTTACTTTTTATAATGCCATAGCACTGCAATTAAACTATTAGTAACTTTACACTTTTTTTGTGATCATCAACAATGAAATTACAAAATCTGACCATAAATAACCGTATCTCTACTTTTTATAATATAAAAGCATTGCAATTCAAACTAAAGATGACTTTACCCTTCCGTGTTACATTAACCAAATATAGTTATTACATATTTCATAAACAAAAGGTTCAATGACAATACCCTTACGCATTTATAATAACAAAGTTAGCGTCATGAACATTTGTGCCTTAATAACACGGTTTAGGTTATTAATAACAGAAAAAGCCTGCAGTGGTGAGTGCATGTCAGATCAAGGGCGACTGGTGCGCGTAAGCCAGAAATCACACCTCACAGAGGCAGCCAAGAAAAACAGGAATCAACTGGCGAACTTAACCTGATAGCACAGGGAAATTTTTAAAGCAAACGAAGGTTGTACCTAACCCACGCATTTCAGTGCTAGGATATAAATATACCCAACGTAAAACACCAACCCAGATTTTCTTAAAAAATTATTATAAAAAGGAAATGAAAAGGGGGTCATCATTACTCTTAACACAATTTCCAAGTTATATGCAACAATGTCAGTCAACGAGTAGAGACAACCTTCCCAAAATCTTGTCCTTTCTAAACTGTTCCATACCTCCTTTGCTCAATTCACTTAATTAACCCAAGCAGTTAATACTTGCGCTCGCTGTGTATCTGAGAATGGTCGAAGAATCCACTCTTGATTAACCAAAGTAGTTGTCAATCAACGAAGCAATCACGTATGTAATCATGGGCGAGTTAACAGAGGAATGGAATATGTAATCTGGGGAAAACTGAGGGTTCAAGTAAAGTAATAAGATTCTGTGATGACAACTAATACTCTGTGATCAACTGTGAGTCCTTAAAATGTATCCCTCAGTTATGTTTTCTTATCTTTTATATTAACCTTCTTGAATAGTTTAATAGGGATTTTCCAGCGGCTGCCTATTTTGGATGAATAGAATAGAGTGAACCTATAGCCTTTTGGGTTATGGTTTCCCGAGATCCAAAAGAAGTTGACTGGGAATTAATGCATGCCTATGCAAGTCAAGGATTCATATTCCAAACCGACATCTCTTCACAGAAGAAATGTCTTCAAGTATTCAAGAAAAAAAAAATACTCACAGAGAGAAAGGGAATCACTAGCACTATCATCACTCTATTCTTAAACGCAGAGGAATCAGGGATAAGGATTATTCGATTTGAAATTCAAGAATGGGAAAAGTTTACGGTTCAAAAAAGAACGCAAACAACTAAAAGGCCCAAATCATATAAATATAAATATATTCGCTCGAGTAAATAAAAACTTTAAACTAAAAATATAATCATTGGAGAAAATATAATCGTTGTCCAATCTGTTTATGAATATGTAGTGAAGAGATAAAAATCATTTGTTGGAACCAACCTAACCTTATCACTAAGAGTTGATTCGTTCTTCTCCATAGTAATCGTTGGCTTAAAACAAAAAGAAATTTAATGACCAACAAATAGCATGAATAAGATCGCTGGGAATGTAGGAGTACAAGAGTAACCAGTAAAACTACTAACCAAAATTCAACACAACTTTCATCATCAAGGAATCATATACAAAAATTTAACAAATTTTTATTTTATTCTTAAACAAATTGACGCGCTTGCGTACCTATGACCGACAACGAATAACCCAAATATGTTATCCCTCGCTTGCGCTCCGTCCGAATCATGTTTGCGCTTCGTCTAGATCTAGCTTGCTGACCGTCGAGACTACACCGGTACCTCCCAACCAACGCCAGGGGTACTCTCCTTCCCCCTTAGCCCCCCGAGCCGCAAAAGGGATACACGTTATCGAGATGGTACGTCTAGCTCCGAGCTCACCTCACAAGGTCGAGCTACCACTCCTATCTGAGCTCAGAAATCCCAACTCCCCATAAGTAATCAGTCAAGTCACAATTCTGGCAGTGTAACGTTATGCTCACAGCTGATCCCCTACTTCCTCCTCCTTCCTCTCTTCTATATAGTTTTAGAACTTCCAAACTTTCCCGAAATCTCTTTTAATTTAAGTTTTAATGAATATCTTCTAAAAATTCTCTATCGTACAAGTGTCATTCATCCCCCACTTTCCTCCAAAAATTATTTTCTTTAATTTATTAATTGTGTCATTTCCCTCACCCACCTAGAGTTACTCCTATTTTTACTCCTAGGTGTCCCTACATTCCCTTACAGGTTTTAAATACTTTCCCTAAAATGAAGTTGCTAATTTAGTTCAATTTAGCAGGTTCTTAATTGCAAATTCTTTACTAAGTTGACCTTGCTTTTTACCCTAAGTTCCATTCTTTTCTTTATTATGTTTCCTCCAGTCCTTAGTTTCCTAATTTTTAGTATTCTTTCCCCTTTTTATTAGAGCCAAAAATGGTAGTTGTGCAATTTAACCTCTTTTCCTTTTTATTAATAATTTAATATCTTTCACACTTTCACAAGTTAAGCAATTAAATTCTTCTGTACGAATTTTAAATCCACTGATTTTAATTAAATTCTTACTCTCTTCATTTTACCCCAAAAATTTTATGAAGACTAAAACTATTACTTATGTGGTTTTCAGTTTAATTTTTATTTTTATTTTTATAGGGTATTTTTCTTAAGGTTTAGACAAAATTTTAACCTAGAGAATTTTTAGACTTAGGACTTAGATTCTCAGTTGGGCGACATTTAATTAGGGAAGTTGTTTAAGAATTTCTTAATGTGTTAAATGTCTTAGAGCCATCTAGGTTTGTCCCTTAATCATCATCAACGCGACGTGCCCTTAAGGATGCACCATGTGCTCCAAGGGTGCCACTCGCCTCATTTGTTTCTTTTGTGCGACGTGCCCTTCAGGATGCACCACGTGCTCCAAGGGTGCCACTCGCCTCGTGTGTTTCTTTTGCGCGATGTGCCCTTCAGGATGCACCACGTGCTTCAAGGGTTCCCCTTGCCTCTTGACTGATTGGTAGACATCAATAACCCCTGGAGTCAATACTACACCAGATGAACTTATGGGAGACTAAGGGCTTCTAATGAATAAGGCCCCTGCCTTATTGCAAGACCCTTAGAGTCATAATGAGTGACTATCGCAGTCTTCCCTCATGGCATCGTGGATCCTCTCAAACTATGTAATCGTTAGCCTATAGTTCGAACCACGGTGGGAGTGCTAGTAGGCTGTGGCAAGGTTGTTGTCCACACCTCTCCCTCAACCTCTCTGGTAATCGTGTGTGGCCCCTTTACTCCATATGTGAGCCTCGTCAGCAAGCTATCGTCAGCCTGCATCATCAACAATCATGTGAGAACATGTCCACATCATATCATCTAACCAAACATACTAAAATCACAATAAAACAATCAAACCCCAATAGCACACTCCCTGACTCGATCCAGAGTCCAAGGGGTTTCGTCGATGCCTCTACATCCTCAAGGTCCAAAACCCTGCACACTCAGTAAAACTGAGTGAATAGCACCTGTCTATGTCAATGCATTAAACATCATGTCATCTATCATAACGAATCATAATCAAGGAAAAATGTTTTAATATAATAATAGTTCGGATCACTTGTGAGCAAGTCCTCAAAGAATAATGTTTCTCAGTGCACCATAGCGGGATGTTACATACACCCCCTCTTGGTATAAACTTTGTCCCAAAGTTTTTACAGTATAAATGCTGAAATAAGTGTATCACAGTATCATATGTCTATATATCAAACAAAAATGGAAACTGTTGGCGCATATCATATGCGTCCTCCCAGGTCGCCGAGTGTGGACTATAACTGTCCCACTGGACCTTGACTTATTCTACCGTTCGACGTTGTAACTGTCGAACGCAATGATCTAAGATGCGGACCGACTCAGCTGTGACCACTCCCTCATCTGATACCTGGAAGGAACTCATGTCAATAACATGCGTAGGATCACTAATATAATGTTTCAAAATAGATACATGAAAAACATCGTGCATACGCCTCAAAGAATCAAGCAAGTCTAGTCGATAGGCCATGGGCCCCTTTCTCTCCACAATCTCGAAAGGTCCCATGAAACTAGGAGAGAGTTTAGCTCCCTTCCCAAACTTGATCAAACTCTTATGTATTTTAACCCGTAAGAAGACTCAATCGCCGACCTCTTAACTATGGTCAACTCGGTGCGCATCGGCATATCTCTTCTGTCGATCCTGTGCTTATTTAATCCTTAGTCTTATGGTTTGCATTTGCTCTTCCATTTCTTGGATCACTTCTAGTCCCACCAGGACCCTATCCTCAAGTCGATCAGAAGTCAAGGATTTATGACATGGTCACCCATAAAGAAACTCAAAAGGCGCCATCCTAATGGTGCTCTCATAACTGTTGTTGTAAGCGAACTCTACTAGTGGCAAGAATTCCTCCCAATGCTTTTGTTGGTCCATCACGTACATGCATAACATGTCCTTGAAGGTTTGGTTCATTCATTCGATCTGTCCATCAGTCTCTGGGTGATATGCAGTACTAAAGTTAAGTTGGGTTCCCAAGGCCTCTTGGAAACTCGTCCAAAATCGTCTAGTAAACACCGATCCTCGATCGGATATAATCCTCTTAGGCACTCCATGCAACCTCACAATCTCACTGATGAAAACTCTAGCTATGTCGGGTGCCTGATACGTCATACACATAGGAATAAAGTGAGCACTCTTCATCAGAGTGTCTACTACTACAAAAATTAACTCATGTCTCCTTGCCGTCAGCGACAATCCAACGATAAAATCCATCGAAATAACCTCCCATTTCGATTCTGGAATGGCATGTGGTTGTAGTAACCCTGTTGGGTTTCTATGGTCAGCCTTTACCTACTGACACTCTAGACATTTGGCCACATAGTTGACTATGTCGGCCTTCATTCCCTTCCAAAAGAATAAGGGTTTAAGGTCTGCCCTCATCTTCGTGACTCCCAGGTGCGCCATGTAAACTTCTCTATGAGCCTCGCTAAGGATCAACATCCTCAACTCGTCATTTGGAGGTACGTAAATCCGACCCTTAAACCTCAATAACCCATCTCTATCAAAATAAAATCCCTCATAGTGTGGTACCATCATTGTGTTTTGTCTGATAAAACCATCGACCTCTTTGTACCAGTCATCGTCATGTTGTAAAGTTAGAATCTTTTCACATAGATTCGTCTGAAGAGGCAACACCGAAAAGATACGTGGCCTCCGACTCAAAGCATCCACAACTCGGTTCACTGTTCCCTTTATGTAAGTAATCTCAAAGTCCTACTCGCTAAGCAATTCTGACCAATGCCATTGCCGGACGTTCAAGTCGCTTTGCGTAAAAATATGTTGTAGTCCACAATGATCAGTATTAAGTTCAAATTTTCATCCAAGAAGGTAGTGTCCCCAAACATTCAAGGAATATATGATGGCTAGTAACTCCAAATCGTGTGTCGTGTAGTTCTCCTCATGCCTTCTCAGTTTCCTCAAAATGTAAGCAATCACTTGTCTATCTTCCATCAAGACTCCCCCTAAACCTTCCTTGGATGCGTCAGTGCATACCAAGAAGTCTATGTCCATGTTAGGGACCTTTAGTATCGACGTTGTCGTCAGCAACTCCTTAAGTATATGAAATGCATCTATGCATTTCTTGGTCAAAACAAAATTCTTGTGTTTCTTCTGCAATTTCGTGATCGGATTTTCTATCTTCGAAAATCCCTCGACAAATCGTCGATAGTATCCTGCTAAACCCATAAAGCTACGCACTTTTGTGACATTCATCGGCGTAGGCCATTCCTTAATAGCCTCGACCTTGGCTGGATCCATGGTGATACATTCGCTGGAGATGACATGCCCTAAGTAGTGAATCCTCGATTGATAAAAAGATCATTTGGACAACTTCCGATACAACTTTTTATCTCGCAGACACTGTAATACCAAGTGCAAGTGCTCATCATGCTCCTCCATCATACGAGAGTAAATCAAAATATCGTCAATGAATACTTTGATGAACTTGTCCAAGTACTCATGGAGCACCCCTTTCATCAAACTCATAAATACCCCTAGGGCATTTGTCAGTCCAAACGGTAAAACAGTAAACTCGTAATGTCCAAATCTCATATTAAAGGCATTCTTAGGGACATCATCCTCCTTGATCCGTAACTGGTAATACCTTGATCACAAATTGATCTTGGAGAACACCATCGCACCCTTCATTTGATCGAACAGATCATCAATTCTCGTCAAGGGATATTGATTCTTGATCGTAGCCTTGTTCAGTTGATGGTAGTCAATGGAAAGCCTCCACGATCTATCCTTTTTCCGAATGAAAATAATAGGTGCACCCCACAGTGACACACTAGGACGTATCAGTCCCAGGTCCAACAAATCCTTCAGTTGCATTTTCAACTCTTGCAACTTCGGGGTCGACATCCGATAAGGCGTTCTTGCTTTCAATTCGGTCCCCAGTTTCAGGTCTATGGTAATCTCCAATTCCCTTTCCGACAGCATCCCAAGTAACTCCTCTGGAAATACGTTCGCAAACTCCTTCACCACCGGAAATTTTTCTAAACCTTCCACTACTCCCTTTTCCTTTAGCACAAGGATCGCATAAAGTGTGCACCCTTTGCGCATACTCTTCCGTAACTGTAAGGAAGAGACGAACCTCAGGGAAACTCCCTAGTTTCATCCTACAATCACACGTCTCTGTCCTTCATCATCAACCAAGCTCAATCATTTCTTCTTACAGTTGAGTATCGCCTCATGCGATTCCAACCAATCCATACCAATAACGATGTCATAAGATCCTAAGATTGTGACGTACAAGTTCACCCTCGTGAAAAACTCTCCTAGGTTAAGGGCACAGTCCGTAACTTTTCCTCCAACCTTCTATTTGGCTCCCGAAGGCATCTCTATGAAGCTAAACTAATCCTATTCGACTGCCTTTACCTTAATCCTTTTTAGCGTTGCACCAGAAATGAAACTCTCGGTAGCACCGAGATCTATGAAAATACTAAGGGTCTGGTCAGCGACAATACCTGTCATCTCGAGAAAAGTCGACTGGCGCTCTGCTTGGTGTTTATTCACCGCTACATGAATCTGATGGGCCTTTCCCATATCTCCCACTGTATTGGGTCCGATTGATCTAAACGCTCTGGTCCTCTCCATAGGAAAGTTGTGCTAGTAGTGTGGCTCCCCACATGTCCTACACCCATTCTTCAGCCTAGTAGTCTTGGTACCCGAAGTAGAAGAGGACAGCCCACCGTCCTGGAACCTTGGTTTGTTCTGCTGAATAGGCCTAAACTACTGCTGCTACGGGCGACGCTTCCGCTGATGCTATGGTCCCTGATAAGGTGTCTGCTGCTGAGGTGGCGGTCGCCGAGGTGTGGTGAAAATGGATCCCCTCTGGAAGCCACGATATCCTGGCATATGTCTCGTTGGTGTCTGGTGCTGCTGTGTTCCATATGGAACCTTCCCTGCTAGTCTCGTTGGAGTCTTGGTATGACCCCCACTAATAAGCTCCTCCTCTGCTATGAGGGACTTCTGGATGACATCGTGCAAGGTTTGAGGCATCAAAATCCTAACCTTTGCACGCAGGTTGTCGTTAAGGCCGAACATGAACTTGTTGACCTTAAATTTTTCCATGAACTTAAGTTGTGGAGCAAACTGGAGCAGCTCCATAAAAAGGGCCTCGTACTCGGGCACCGTACGACCTCCTTGTCATAAAGTGTTGAACTCATTGAGCTGACGCTCAATGAATTACTCTAAAAGGTACCTCTCTCGGAACCGTTCCTCAAGCAATTCCCATGACACGTCTTCGATGGCCATGTTCAGTTGCAGTAGGAGCATCTTCCACCATAGAAGAGTGCTCCCCTTCAGTTGGAAGACCGCCATGTGGGCCTTCATGTTGTAGGTATAATCGCGAAGTGCGAAGCACATCGCCATGTTCTCCAACCATGCCTCGGTGGATGCGCTTTCCGGGGCACCAAAGAACTCCAGAAATTTGACCTTCTCGAGTTCATGGTGAATGCTACCAGTAACGGCCAGTGTGCATGGCGGAACCTCAGTGGGTGTCAGCATCATGGCCTCATATCTATCCAAACGGCTGATCAGTGCATCAGACATGCACTGAAAAGATCTCATCATCCCGACTACATCGCCAACTACTATATTCTTCTGTCCGAGAACCTACTCATCTCCCTGGGGGTTAGACCCCTCAGGTGTGGATGTTACTAGAGGCGTCGCGCCTCCTCCCCTAGAACCCCATCATCTGCCTCTGTGGCGTCCTCTAACCAGGAATTCATGCACGCAAACAATCAACTCGATTAGAAACTATATAATCCAATCATGTCAACGAAATCCGTAGCGATCTCAAGTTGTTGGTCGAACCTGCTCTGATACCATATGTAACGAAACTCCTGGTTATGACGACAACCTCTTATAACAAGTGAAAAAATTATTTTTTGTGTGTGTGCGTGTGTACAAGGGTAACAATACATTATACTCTGCGTCATCACATGACGACAACTCATCACGCAAACAACTGCGATATTAACATAAAGATCTAAGACACACAACAAGTAACTACATGCATTTAACAACGATCAATCGACAATAAGTAAGACTGACTACCCGTTTGTCCAACCCTGCAATGGTTAGGACCTCCAATACACATAAGCAATGCTCAAGCCCAGGTTCCCATCGATTTTAACCATTTAAGGTCTTAGGGTAGGGGACTGTTCTGAGGAACATGGAGCTGTCTACATCCCGCCCAACACAAGTAGACCAAACTCAAGGACTAAGTCACTAACATAAATGAAGATCAATGCATGATAATGATCCATGAATCAATCACACATCACATGAATTCTAAGGTGCAAGAGTAACCTACTGGTTTTAAAGGTGTTAAGAGAACAAATACATAATCAACCATGCTTCTTATTTATTCACGATGAAAAACACTTCCAATTAGTTCTAAGCGCGAGATAAATTAAGAGTTACTCCAGCATGACTCCAACAAATCTCCACTCCAACTTAATCATGATACATAACAGTGGGGCAGTTAAATTTTTAACCAAATCTCATTCGGCTAGCTTTCAATATTTAATTGAAACATTGCTAACTTAATGTAACTTGTTATTATTAATCACAACTAAAATAAGTAGATTGCTAAAATGAGACTTTAACTAAATAAAGGAGAAGGTTCTTATCTGCTAGCCATTGACTTTACTTGAAAACATTGATAAACATAAGGTAACTTGTCATTATTAAATGAAATCTAAGATAAGAAGATTTGCCAACTTTACTAATCCCCATTAGTCATCTAATTCTAAATTCACCCAAAAGTCATTTTTCATGATACATTAGTAAAATCTCAAAGTAGAAGGCTACTATTTGAATAACTAATAAAGCAATAACAAGACCTTTTAAAGTAGGGACAATATCAACACATTTAATTAACGTTGCTTTTAGCCTC
>ML804369.1:86231-96844 GCA_009831015.1 Picea engelmannii
AAAGTGTGTTTATTCATCTTTTTAATATAACAAAATTTACATATTTTATTTTTCAATGAAATTTTAGGTTTAGTTTAGATCCCACTTTCATTTCAAAGATCATTTGAATTTATTTATTAATTTTGGAAATATGAATTTTCTTGTTTAAGTTGTTTGTAGTAGAAATAAAATTTTGATAATTTAGTTAGCCGTTTATGATTTTTAATTGTGATAGTATTATTAATGGTTCTAATATTTGGAAGCAATAATTTGAAGAAAGACCTTTTCATTTACCTTTTATGGTTAAGTTAGGAATGTGCATTTTTAGTCCACTCTCTATTAATTTTGGGTGAATTTGATTGGCCTTTTAAGTAATGTTAGGAATATTCTAAGTTGAATATTCTAAATGTTAGGAATATTAGAAATAAAATTTGGATACTTCAGTTAGTCATTTATGATTTTTAATTGTGATAGTATTATTAATGGTATCAATATTTCGAAGCAATAATTCAAAGAAAGACCTTCTCATTTACCTTTCATGGTTAAGTTAGGAATGTGCATTTTTAGTCCCCTCTCTCTTAATCTTGGGTGAATTTGATTGGTGTTTTAAGTAATGTTAGGAATATTCTAAATATTGAAGTTGATTATTTTGTCCGTGTACATTTAAGTATCTGATCATAAGATTAATTTCAATTGGTGGAAGCCCAACTTCTAGGAGAAGGATTTGATAGAGCATATTGTTTTCAACTTTAAGAAAGGTAATTGTAATACACTTCCATATTTACCCGTTTTTTATTCATTTTCTCTAGAAATGCTACTACCCCAAACTACATAATCATATTAGATCATAAAATTAACAATATTATCGAAGAGGATCTTATCTTTCTTTGAATTTATTTTCTTTTTAGAATTTTGAAAACCATAAATCTTTTTTTCTATTGTAGTTAAGACAAATATGGACTTTCCTACATCCACCAATTTTTATTTCCACAACATAGTGCCTCTTAAGCTAGTGACAAAGGTAAACTACAAGGTATCTACACTAAAGGGATTCCTACAATATGTTATTTCCAGACATGAAATTAGGGTAGATGTTTCTATTGGGTTGTTATATTCTTTGCAGTGAAAGTCTAGTCGAGGTGGATGGACTAGGAGTGAAAGTCAAAGGTCGAAGTGTTCGACCAAGAAAATTCAAAGTCGAAGTAATCAACAAGAAGTTGAAGAGGTCAACCGACAAGAGTTCATCATTAGGTCGTGTGTCAATCAATTGAATACAAAATGAATTTCTATTGGTATTTGATTGGTTACCTCACTGGTAGTCAACTGTAAGAGAATCTCAAGATTCACATGATTTGTAGCCAATGATCTGCGTGGATTTGTAACCATTTTTTAATGTCTTTATTTAGGGTTGTGGCTACTGTAAAGCCTATAAAAAAATAATTGTGTTCATATTAAGTTCATATTCATGCTAATATTTAGTAGTAGGTTGTTGGTCATGTAGATGCAATCCAAATTGGATAGAATGTTGTTCTTGCGAAAAGAAAGAGGGTATGATGTTGATTGTGTATTAAGTGTAGACAAAGGTTGGGAGTATAACCTTTTATTATTCATGAATAATATAAGAAGAGATAAAGACACTCAAGGAATTTTGGTTTTCCCATTTTGGTTTTCAAGGTAAAAGCTTTGTGTTATGTGTGATTACTTTTCACGTACTTTCTTGTTTAAATATGTCTTCCTCTCTTATATTAGGTTTAGTGTGGAAGTATTTTTCCTAACATGTAGTATGAGAGATTGATTTGACAATATAAGATCTAAGATAAACCATAGGTGTAGTAAGATTCATAAGTCAAATATCTTTAGAAGTTTTTTTCTAAAATAATAGCAAGTAGTTCAAGGATAAAGATCAAAAAATTAAATGGCCAGAATTTTGAGCTTTGGAAGCTTAAAATTGAATATCTCCTTGTAGATCAAGAACAATGGAAAATAATATGTTTAGGTACTATTTATACAAGCATGGAGAGGGAATAATGAGAGAAAATAGGAAGAAAGGAAAGGACTATGATTTGACTGTGTCTTACAGATACGGTGTTGCTAAATGTATAAGTTGAAGACTCAGCCAAGAAACTGTGGGACAAGTTGGGAAGCTTGTACTAGTAGAAATCCCTAGTAAATAAGTTGTTCCTTAGAAATAAGTTATATATTATAGCGATGAGTGATGTTAGCTCGATAATTGAGCATTTAAATGCATATAATACCATAATAATCCAGTCATCACCTATAGATATTGAAATCATTGAGGAGGAGAAATGTATTATCCTATTATGTTGTTTTCCAAACTCTTGGAATAACTTAGTTGTTTCTATAGATAGTAATTCAACTACATTAGCATTAGAATACATAGTTTCATCTTTATTGTTAGAATAAATGAGAAGGAAGAACATGGAAGAATCGATCAAAGATGTGTTAGTGGTAAGAGGTCGACCAATTGACATAGATAGAGGTAAATTTTCAGTTAGAAAGTCTAAGTCAAAGGGTAGATATAAATCCTTAGTTCAGTTGATGAGAATATAATGGAAATGAAGCAAAGCTAGGAATTATAGAAGGTAATGGAAGTCAGTACAGGATGTAATAAGAAGCATGTGACTAAGAGAAATACTTCTCCAGATAAAGAAGATTATGTGTACCTAGAATTGGCCATTACATAGTGGGATCAATATGTTTACACCACATAGAGAGTGGTTCTATGAATACAAATGATATGAAGGAGGAGATGTGTTCTTGGGGGATGAATCGACAATAAAAATTGTTGAATGGGGAAGAGTCTGATTGATACTATAGGATAGAGGATTAGAACCATTCAAGGTGTGCTACATATTCTCGGTTTGGAAATAAACTTGATATATGTTAGTAATATGAGTGATGCAGGAGTGCACATCTATTTCAGAAGGATAAGTGAAAAATGGTCAGATGTGCGATGGTATTAATGAAAGGTGTTCAGATTTGAACCCAATACAAGTTATTAGGGAATGCCGATTTCGTTGTATGCACCAACATCGTCGTTCCTAAAGTTGACTTGACCTCGAATCAAATCAAAGCATCTTGATATAAGTCGATTCAAACCTACTCCACAAGTCTTTTTCAAGTCAACCTGAAAATCCAATGGCATGAGAGGACATGACACATTGGAGAAAAAGGACTTCGATCTATGTGGAACAAATGTATGGTCGAAGGTTTTCCTTAATGTAATTTAGAAGTCAAATTTTTGGAACAATGCATATATGGAAAAAAAAATCGGGTTAGGTTCTCATATGGAGTGACAAGGGAAAAGGGGATTCTATAATTGATTTAAAGTGATGTGTTTTTCCTTGTAACAATGCATTCACTTGGTAAATTCAATTTTGGGCAGAATGAAATTCGAAAGCTGCTAAGACGTGCGCATGCAGGAAAAATGATCTAGGGTTAGTCTCGTAGCCATGTCGAGCCAGGGCAGAGGGGAGCCACCGCCCCCCCCTCCCCAACCACGTCCTTCAGGAAGCTAATAGCAGCTTGCAGAAAGAATGCACCCCAAGCGAAAGCACCAAGTTTTGTGAAAACACTGGATGACATCCCAGAGATCAATCTCCCCCCGGAACAACCAATGAAGGTAGCGATCTCCCTTTCAGACCGAGGGCTGGTAGGTCAGTTCATGGGCCTCTGGCCCTCAACCCGGATAATAGACAACTGGATCCAAAGGAATTGGCGGCCATTAATAAAAAATAGCGTAACTTGCTACGCGGTTGGAAGACGTTACTATATTTTCGAATTTATCTCCCAGGAGGACCATGATCTAATCTTCAGGAATGGCCCATACTTCATGGGTACACAGGGCCTTTATCTAAACCGATGGACTCCAAACTTCGACCCAGCTTCGGAAGTGCCAAAAGACGTCTCGGTCTGGGTCAGACTCCCAAATCTGCCAATCCACTGCTGGAACTCCTCGTCACTGCAAGCTATTGGGAACGGACTAAGGCACTACATTGACAGAGCCGATCCAAAGGACCAATATTCCTGTGCAATAATTTGTGTGGAAGTTGACTTGGAAATATGACTTCCAGAAGAGGTAAAACTGAAGGTAGGAGAATGGCAACACCTACAAAAATTGGACTACGAGAAGCTCCCGTTCAAATGCAGAGGATGTCACGAATACAAACATTTTCAAAGAAACTGTCCAAATACCCCAAGCATAGAGAAAAAAGTTGAGGAAGGCTGGCAGCAACCCCGAAAAGGAAGGTTGAAATCCAAAGGCCTAAGAAGGGAAAACCCAGCCCCCACTCAAAACAACCCTGGAAATAGAGAGACGACAAACAGCTTCAAAGAACTGGAAAAGGAAGGCGAATCGGAGAATCCAAGAAAAGAAACTCAAGCTGAAGAAGAAAAAGACGGCCAAGTCCCGGATACCGGTGGAACCCCAAAAACAACAGAGGAAATGGAGAAACCCATCTCCCCTCCAGGGAACGAGGAGGCTCAAGGCATCGAGGAGGGGAAGATCTTGTCAGGAAATGAATTAGAAGGAGCGAGTGAAGCCTGGGACATCCCAAAGAAGCCAGGGAGAGGTAGGAAATCCAAAAAAGCAGAACGAGACCAGGAAACCTACAAAGACGTTCTCAAAGGAGCACAGCCAACCATCAAGCAAATGATCGGAGTAAGGCAAACAAGGAAGCTAGCTAAGGCCTCCCAAGGAGGCCATTCCCCACCACAAAGTAAGCAATGAAGTTCACTTCCTAGAACTGTAGGGGTCTAGGTAGAAAAAAGAAGGAAGAAGCTCTGAGGGACATTCTCAGAGAAAGGAAAACATACATCCTACTTATCCAGGAAACCAAGATCAGTCAACAGGACTCTATGAAAGTTTCAAAAAATGTATGGAAAAGCAACCAGGGTTTAGCTGAAAACGCCAGAGGCGCGTCAGGAGGACTCTGCACCCTTTGGAACGCCTCCAAAATCGATCTGATCCGCTCAGACCTTTGCATGCATTGGATCTTCTCCCAACTGCTCCATAGGGAGTCAGGGAAAATGATAAGTCTCTTCAATATCTACGTCCCACAACATATAGACGAAAAAAATAATTGCTGGAAAACCCTCCTAAATTATTTAGTCGACAATGAGCTAGAAAACATCATACTAGGAGGGGACCTAAATGTAACTTTAGCCCAAGAGGAAAAACGGGGAGTATCTATTGTAAGGGACCAAGCTAGAGAATCGGTGGAGGACCTAATCTCAGCATGGGACTTAATGGATACTAAGCCGACCAGGGGACATTACACCTGGACTAACAGAAGGGTAGGCCCGGGGCATATAGCTGCCCGTTTGGACAGATTCCTTGTCCAAAGCTCATTCCTGTCCCTTGGGCTCACAGCCACCTCAGAAATTCTCCCCCACAACACCTCTGATCACAAGCCAATCAGCCTAGAGCTAAGGAAGGAACAATGCCAGGGGCCCATTCCCTTCAGATTCAATCCCTCATGGATACAGGATAAAGACTTTCTGCACAAAGTCTCCAACGTCTGGACAAGCAAGGTCAATGGCTCCGCGTTTTACATTTGGGAAGAAAAATTGAGAAGACTTAAGGCCGCGCTAAAAGAATGGGCAAAGAATCAATCTAATCCAATCGCCCTGCGACTAGAAGCCCAAAGGCGTCTGGAAAGTCATCATTTTGTTCTGGAAAAGAAGGAGATTACTCAACAGGACTTCCTTAAGGAGGAACAGCTTCAAAGGCAATGGCACAAATCCTACAGAGAGGAAGAAGGATACTGGAGGCAGAAGTCTCAAAGTCTGTGGTTGAAGGAAGGAGACAAAAATACAAGCTATTTCCACAAGCAAGCAGAAGCAAGAAAACAATATAAGGCTGTAACGGAAATTCAAGTCCAAAACGTTACAATCTCTGAGCCAGAGGGCATTAGGCAGGCAACTTTTGAAACATTCAGAACCCTCTACTCAGAAACGCAAAGGTCAAGCATTGACCCTCAAATGTACCCCCTATCTACTCTCCCAAACCTAATAAAAGAAGATATCAATCTCAAGCTCATGGAGGAAGTCACACAACAAGAAATAAAAGATGCGGTGGACCAAATGCACCCAGATAAAGCACCTGGACCGGATGGATTTACTACAAGATTCTTTCAGCATTGTTGGGAAATAATCAAATCGGACCTAACCAAAATGATAAGAAAATCACAAGTGAGCAACAAGCTAGGAGGAAGCACAAATTCATCCTTCCTGGCACTCATCCCTAAAGAGAAAGGAGCGCTGAGCTTTAGCCGATTCAGGCCGATATCCCTCTGTAACACAAGTTACAAAATTCTTACGAAGGTCATCACGAACAGATTGAAAAACATTCTCCCTCTAATAGTTCCAGAGAACCAGGGAGGCTTCATTAAAGGTCGACAAATAGCAAACAACATAATTCTGGTGCAAGAAGATCTTCACTCAAGCCTACGCAGGAAAGATAAAGGTATGATTATCAAACTAGACCTTGCAAATGCTTTTGACAGAGTTAATCATAATTTCCTTTTGAGGTAATGAAAAAGTTCGGATTTGACCAATCCTTCGTGAACTGGATAAGAGCTTGCATAGGATCGCCATGGATAACCCCCATGGTAAATGGAAGAGTAACCAATTTTTTCAAAGCGTCTAGGGGCTTGAGGCAGGGATGCCCTCTCTCGCCCATGCTATATGAAATTCAAGCCTCAGTTCTCAGCTACCAGCTGGAAACTTCCATAACCCAAAGCAACCTCCAAGGACTTAAAATAGCGCAAGGTGTAAAGGAAATCAACCATGCACAATTTGTGGACGATACCCTGCTTCTAAGTGGGGCAAGTCTGTTAGTTGCAAAAGGATTCAAAGAGGAGCTAGATGAAAATGCTGCAATGTCAGGAAGTGAGATAAGCCAATCAAAAAGTAAAATTTATGGTTGGAACATTACACCCATAGAGATGCTGGGAATTTCCAGAGTTTTGGGGATGGAAGGGCATACCAAATGGGAGACCTTCACCTACCTGGGAATCCCTATTTCCAAAGCTGCTCCAAGGGCCTCACAATGGAACCATTTACTTGAGAAACTAAAAAAGAGAATTTCCTTCTGGGGGGCGAACTGGCTAACTCTAGCAGGGAGGATATTCCTTATCAAATCCGTCCTAGCCAGTGTACCCATCTACCAGAACTCTTTATTGCTAGCCCGAAGCTCTACAATTCAAAAAATAGAGGCAATGTAGAGAAGCTTCCTATGGGAAGGGGGGAAGCAAACAGGAAGGAGACTTCACCTTATAAATTGGGACAAAATCTCCAAACCTCTCTTGGAAGGAGGCCTCAATTTTAAAAACACCCAAGTACAGAACCTGGCTCTATGGGCGAAGCTGTTATGGCACATTGTCAGTGGGAACATCGCTTGGAGAAAGGAAGCACTATGGAAGAAATATTTCATAGGCACAAGGAACAGGTGCATAGAAAACCCTTGTAGAGAGACTAAGGGGTCCCCAACCTACGCTCTGTGAAAAAAAGACATGGACCTTTTCACTCCTCACCTCACTTGGGTGCCAAGAAATGGGAAAAAAATTAAAATCTGGCAAGACTCCATTCTAGGGGACCCACCTCTGGAATGAAACCAGGATCTGCAAAGGATAAAAGGTTGGATGGATGGGAAAAATCTAAAGACGCTCTATGAAATTTCTAAGTGGCGGAATGAAAGAGGAAAGCCGTGGCAAGTTTGGGAAGTGGGCAATCTGCCCCAGGACTTAGAAAATGATTGGGGCGCTCTAAAGCTCAGTTTGCAGGGGAAATCCCCCATTAAAAAAAAGGTAAAGATGAGAGAGGCTGGGGGAAGAATGCAAATCCCTACTCCACCTCGTTGGGATACAGCACCTTCCGAAACATCCCTCATGTTCCTCCCAACCCAGCCATCTGGAAATTCATATGGAACACCAAAATCTGTTCCTCTGGACCTTAAGTCATAATAGTATCCAAACAGGGGAGAACCTTCAAAATAAAGGTTGGGAGGGTCCTCTCAGATGTCCCTTGTGTCAACAAGCTGAGGAAACCTCAGATCACCTTCTTCTTAATTGTAGCTATTCAAAAGAGGTCTGGAATCTGGCAGTTGGGTCGCAAAACAACCCACTTCTTCCCCAAGACATTAACTCCCTTCTCCAAAACTGGACAGCCCTTTACCCTTTCCAATTGAAGAAGCAAAGCAATGCCTCGGGGCTCTGGAGAGCACTCCCAAGGTTTATCCTTTGGGGGCTTTGGCTGGAA
Organism: Picea engelmannii; assembly: GCA_009831015.1. NCBI lineage: Eukaryota > Viridiplantae > Streptophyta > Pinopsida > Pinales > Pinaceae > Picea > Picea engelmannii. The sequence continues at coordinate 94,491 of ML804369.1, forward strand.
AGAAACAACAGGGTTTTCAGGGACAAGCAAAGGAGTGCCTCACTGGTGACTGCAAATATCAAAGCCCTCTTTGGTGAATGGGCTAACACCCATCGAAATCCTCCATACAATAGGGAGTTGGAAGAAAAAGAAGAAATTTGGCTGGGCCAATTCCAAATTCATTTGCAAACAGGGAACACAGTCAATACCACAACTCAAGAAATTTGGGAAATAAGGGAAAGGAAGAACGAATTTGACAAATGGAAAAAGGAAAGGACAGACTGCATTCTGTCCTTTGATGGATCCTCAAAGGGAAATCCAGGCCAAGCAGGAGGAGGAGGATTAATTGTAAATCCAAACGCAGAAGTCATGGTACGATATGCCATGGGCCTAGGCATCACCACCAACAACCATGCAGAAGCAATGGAATTATGGCAGGGCTTGTGCCAAGCCAGAAGCAATGGAATTCGAAAACTGATTATCATAGGAGATTCTCGAAAGTTAATCCATGCCATAGCCCGTTCCACGAAAACTCAAAATGCACAACTCAATAATTTGTTGGCCAGGATACGCCTCCTCCTTCAAAGGTTTGACTCATATCAAGTGTTCTACGTCTTGAGGGAGCTGAATAGAGAAGCGGATGAGGAGGAAAATAGAGGCGCAAAGATGGAACAAGGACGCATGTGGGCAAACGGCCAGCTAACGACGGTGGATCTACCTTGACCAACCCCAACCTAAATGGAAGCATGCAAATTGCAAAGAAAGGGACAAGACCAAATCCAGTGCTGGAACATATGTTGAAACAGTGCTGGATCATATGTTGAAACAGTGCTGGAACATATGCTGAAACAGTGTTGTAACATATGTTGAAACACAGTGCTAGAACATAAGCTGAAACAGGGCTGGAACATATGCTGAAACACAGTGCTGTAACATATGTTGAAACACAATAACATATGTTGAAACACAGTAACAGATGCTGAAACACAGTGCTGGAACATATGTTGAAACACGGTGATGGAACATATGCTGAAACACAATGTTGGAACATATGCTGAAACAGTGTTGGAACACATGCTGAAACAGTGTTGTAACATATGATGAAACACAGTGTTGGAACATATGCTGAAACAGTGTTGGAACATAGGCTGAAACATCGCTGTAACAAATGTTGAAACAGTGCTGAGACATATGTTGAAACAGTGCTGAGACTTATGCTGAAATAGTGAATGGAGTTTCAACTTTTAAATTTAATCCAGTTCTATTAAAAGACGTACAAGAACTAGTTCAGTTCACAAGTCTATAGATATAGAAGTAGAATGGTTCAGAAAGACAGGCCCGGAGAAATTCGAGGCCATTTTGTAATCGAATCTGTGGCTAGTCCACCCCATTAATATAATCTATAACCGTTTCTGTCAAAAAAAAAAAACAATGCATTCACTTGGTGGATCTCTGTAAAGGTTCCTAGTGGGACCAGAAGCGATCCAAGAAATGGAAGAAAAAATATAAACCATAAGAAAAAGGATTAAAGAAGTGCAGGATTGACATAAGAGTTATGCCGATGTGCACCAAGTCGGTCGTATTTACGAGGTCGACGATCGAGTCTTCTTTTCATATAAACTGCATAAGATTTCGATCAAGTTTGGAAAGGGAGCTAAACTCTCTCCTAGGTTCATGGGACCCTTTGAGATTGTGGAGAGAAAGGGGCCCGTGGCCTATCGACTAGCTTTTCCTGATTCCTTGAGGCATATGCACGATGTTTTTCATGTATCTGTTTTGAGACATTATATTGGTGATCCTACACATGTTATTGACATGAGTTCCTTGTAGGTATCGGACGAGGGGGCGCTCATGGCTGAGCCGGTCCGCATCTTGGATCATCATGTTCGACAGCTATGACGTCGAACGATAGATTAGGTCAAGGTCCAGTGGGAGAATTATAGTCTACACTCGACAACCTGGGAGGATGCATATGATATGCGCCAAGATTTTCCATTTTTGTTTGATAGATAGACATATGATACTGTGATACACTTTATTTTGGCATTTATACTATGAAACTTTGGGACGAAGTTTACACCAAGAGGCGGTGTATGTAACATCCCGATCTGGCGCACTGAGCGAACTTATTCTTTGAGGACACTTGCTTGCAAGTGATTTGTATTATTATGCTATTAAAACTTTTGATTTTGATCATGAGGTGTTATGGGATGATGACATGTTGTTTTACCACTTTGACATAGACAGGTGCTATTGACTCAGTTTTACTAAGTGTGCAGGATTACGGACCTAGAGGATGTCGAGGCATCGATATAACTCCTTGGACTCTGGATCGAGTCAAGGAGTGTTCCATTGGGGTTTGATTGCTTTACTGT
>ML804369.1:97546-115950 GCA_009831015.1 Picea engelmannii
TTTCTAATTTTAAACTGAATTAGCAATTTCATAATAGGGAAAGCCTTTAAAACCTGTAAGGGAATTTAGGGACGCCTAGGAGTGATTCTAGGAGTAAGTCTAGGTGGGTGAGGGAAATAAAGATAATTATTTAATTAAATAAATTAATTTATGGAGGAGTGTAGGGGATGGGGGACAATTGTACGGAGAGGAAATTTTAGGAAATTATTTTTAAAACTTTAATTAAATGAGATTTTAGGAAAGAAATGAAGTTCGAAACTCTATAAAATGAAGGAAGGAGAAGGATGAAGGACCATGTTCTATTTGTGTAATGTTACAATGCAGAAATATCGTCTTGACTGATTTACTTGTGGGAGTTGGGATACCCAGCTCGGAGAGGAGTGGTAGCTCGGCCTTGCGAGGTGAGCTGGGAGCTAGATGAAATCTCTGGATAGTATGTGTGGCCCCTTTGTGGCTCGGGGGGCTAAGGGGGGAGAAGAGTACCCCTAGCATTGGCTGGGAGGTACCGGTGAGGTCTCGACGGTCGACGAGTAGGAGTTGCACGGAGCGCGGGACGTCATTCGAAGAAGGCGATCAGGAAATGGTACGCTCTTTTATTTTGTAGAGTAGAATGCATTAGGACTTATGCTTGGATCTTCATATTGATTTGTAAATGGATTGGATGTTTAGATTGATAGCGGACCCCTTTTTATTATCCTAGCTGATTGATTGGCTGATTGATTTCCTGTGGCCTTCATCCCCGCATGACTCGACAACCCCGTGGTTTGACTATGACCCATGCGATTGTTTTCCTTTCATCCCTAGCACGCCAGTCCTCGCCTAAGTAGTCAGTCAGGATCCTGGTCTACGGTCGTCGCCTTAGCGTTAAAAGACCTATGGATCTCAACTCCCTGCTTTTCTGTGCGAGGATGGTGATGTGAAGGTGAACCTTTAGCCATCTCCCTCTGTTGATGTCCTTGCCAGATTAATGACTTGCATCCTTCAACACGGCCTCTGCGTTTGGATTATCTTGCTTCCTTGTTGTTTATTTTCTATGCCTCGACTGATAGAATCCCTGTGATCCCTTCAATAAGTTATCCTTAGGGCCCTGGCATTCTCTTACAGTTGTCAGCATTTATATATTGGTAATCTAAGATGAAAGAATATTTAACTTCAATCTGTGTTTGGATCTTGTTGGATTGGATATTTTTGTTTTTATCATTTACTTTGGCGATTATAAATGGGTAACTGCTGTAAAAATGTTAACTCGGCTGTGGTAATTTGGAATGGATGAAAAATAATTATCTTGCATCGATTTCATTATGTGATGGATGAAACACTTTAGCCCTGCGTTGTTTATTAAAGGCCACTCTAGCCTTGTGCCTTCATCACTTCACTGATGAAATTTTACTGTGTAAATATCTTTGTTGGCTAATTCATTGATAAAAATATGTATTACTTTAGCGAGTGCATCATGTGATAGCTTTAAACTCTAACCTTTCATCTCCATCCCTTAAATGGAGAAATTCACTGTGTAATATGAATCTGGAAAATTCATTTCTGTATGCTCATTTGGTAATGGCCATCTAAAAATCGACATCTTCATCATTAGACGGAGAATTTGACCCTGAGCAATTATCGATTAGAGGTGATTTCAACCTGTGTGCTCATCATTTGTTAATGGCAAGTGACTCTGCCCTTCATCCATCCATACAACCCCGCTTTGTCAGTTCATCCCTTTCCCTGCGTTGGGTTGGCGTTTCATTATGCGTTTTATTATTGTAGTATTCCCGTTGCCTGCATTTATCTATGGTAGGCGTTTCATGTAAATTTCATCCCAAATGTATCTGAAATGACATCCATTACGGTCCCATCTATTACCAATATCAATTTACAGCTTATGTTAACAAGTCGTCTCCATGGGAACGTCTCGCCAGAGACAACCAATTCCAGAAACATGCAATGTTTATGTGCACACAACGACACGTGTTATTTTAAGCATTCGATCAAGCACCTATTCATTATCAATTATATGGTTGTATGACTTATTTTATGCCACTCTTTTTATGTTTGATACCTGTCATAAATGAACCATTGTTTATATTTATAGAACAAGGAAGATTGCATTGTTGTTGTGCCCACGTTGTCTGCCTCTAATTGAGGACTTTGTGCGTTGAATAGATGAGTGTGCTTAACTACTGACTGTGCCACCTAACCTAGAAAAGACAGTAATTTTAGACCGCCATCTAGGCATCCATACTCTTGAGCCTCACCTTTACCTGGCAGCGCGTTGTGTTGGCATTAGTTTGGGATGGAACAACCTTCCTTCCCTTCTATTTATTTTAGTTTTAAGTATTGTTATGGTATTTGTTTTTACTACGACTGTAGCGACTGGATTCCAATGACGTAACTAAGATCAGGCCCTGAAATCATTTCCAAATAACCTTTGGTCAGTAAATTTGGTTACTACAGATGGCAGTAATTTCTTTTAACCTTTATGAAAACAAAACCATATTAATTGTTAACAGTATCATTCCACATTATTTATTTAATGCTTTATTAACGTTAATGGCTAGTAAGAATGCGATTTGGATTAAATTAGAATTAGATGTCAGAATGAGATTGAATTGCGCATCAGTGTTTAATAACAACATTCTAATTAAAAGGGATCCTTTAATGTTTTCACTATTTTCAATCTATGTAAATGAGAAATGTAAGGTAGACTCCCAATCCGAAGGTTGTATTTCTTGTCAAGTGAAAGAATGTCTTCAATGGGGTAATTTTGTAGTTATTTAAATCAATAAAAAATATATAGATTTTCAATTTTGAAATATTGATCTTGCTTTCACATCTCTTTTTGAAATTATTTGTAATTCAATTATTCTTTTCAATCAATTTTATAATTTTTTCAAAGATCCGTGACAATCAAAATTTAGATATAAAATTCCTTATATATCAACAAATTGTTCGTAAAATATTTACGAATCTAATAAATCTAACAAATCTATCTTATATTTTCGATAAAAAGAAATTGTTTTAATAAATTTTAGTGGGTATTAATATTCATCTTTCTTGAAGTGGCTCTATGCCTAACTTAGTGCACCTCATGTTAACTATGATGACCTTAATAACTTGATAATAGTTCACTCCTTCACCTTTTGACTCCTTGCTTAAGCGATATTGTTCTGGGATGTTGACGGAGTCGTTTCAGCTTGCGCTGCCCATTGAGGGTGTTGATGCTTATTATAAGTAGTGTTTATACTTGGGTATGTAAACATCTAATGTGCTTGGTTGCTCACTATAAGGGTTCTAGCTACTTGTGTAATTAATGTTGGGTTGCTAGGATGACTGTCTTAAGATTAGTAGGCTTGGTCTACTTGAGTCTGGGGGGATGTAGACACCTCCTTGTTCCTCAGAACAGTCGCTATCCCTGAGACCTTAAATGGTCGAAATCAATGGAAACTTGGGATTGAGAATTTCTTATGTGTCCTGGAGGTCCTAACCTTTGCAGGTTAGGACGGGCAGGTAGTCAGTCTTATTTTTTTCGTCGGTTGATTGTCGTTCATTGCTTCCAGATGCTTGATGTGCGTCTGAGGTCGTTATGTTGTTGTCTCAATTGCATGCATCATGTTCGTCGTCGTGTTGTGATGCAGAGTAGAATTTCTTTTACCCTTGTACACAGGAACACAAAAAAAAAAAAAAAAACATTTGCACTTGTTATGAGAGGTTGATGTCGTGATGAATGGGAGGTTCGCTACATATGGTATCAGAGCAAGGTTCAACCCGCGACTTGGGATCACTACAACTTTTGTTGATATAATTGATTATATTGTTGTTGATCGAGTTGACTTTTGTGTGTGCAGGTAATCATGGTTAGAGGACGCCGCGGAGGCAGACGACGGGGTGCAAGGGGAGGAGGCACGACACCTCCAGTAGCATCCATGCCTGAGGGGTCTAACCCCCAGGGAGACAAGCAGGTTCTCGGACATGAGCAGATAGCGGTTGGTGATGTAGTTGGAATGATGAGATCTTTTTAGCACATGTCTGAGGCACTGATCAACCGTTTGGACAGAGATGAGGCTAGGGAGCCGGCACCCGCTGAGGTTCCATCACGTGCTCTAGTTAATACTGGTAGCAGTCACCATGAACTCGAGAAGGTCAAATTTCCCGAGTTCTTTGGTGCCCTGGATGGCGCAGCCGCCGAGGCATGGTTGGAGAACATGGAGATGTGCTTCACACTTCACGATTATACCTCCAACATGAAGGTCCACATGGCGGTCTTTCAATTGAAGGGGAGCGCTCATCTATGGTGGAATACGCTCCTTCCACGGCTGAACATGGCCATCGAAGACATGTCGTGGGAAATGTTCGAGGAACGGTTCCGAGAGAGGTACCTTTCAGAGGAATTCATTGAGCGTCAGCTCAATGAGTTCAACGCCTTATGACAGGGAGTTCGTACGGTGCCTGAGTACAAGGCCCATTTTATGGAGTTTCTCTGCACCTTAACACTGAGAAACTGAAGGTCAACAAGTTTGTGTTCAGCCTTAACGACAGCCTGCATGCAAAGTTTAGGATTTTCATGCCTCAAACCTTGCATGATGTTGTCCAGAAGGCCCTCATAGTAGAGGAGGAGATTATCAGTGGGGTTCAGACCAGGACTCCAGCAAGACCAACAGGGAAAGTTTCATCTAGAGCATAGCAGCATCAGACACCAGCCAGCCATACGCTAGGATATCATGGCTTCTAGAGGGGATCCACTTTCACTACACCTCGATGACCGACGCATCAGCAATGGACACCTTATCGGGGACCACAACATCAACAACAGTGCCGCCCACAACAGCAGTAGTTTAGGCCTGTTCAGCATAATAGACCAGGGTTCCAGGCCGGTGGACCGTCATTTTCTACTTCGGGTACCAGGACTACTGGGTCGAAGAAGGGTTGTTGGATGTGTGGGGAGCCACACTACTAGGGTGATTGCCTTGTGGAGAGGACCAGAGCGTCCGGATCAACTGGACCCACTACCATGGGAGATATGGTCAAGGCCCATCAGATTCATTCAGTGATGAATAACCGCTAGGCAGAGCACCAGTCGACTGTGCTCGAGACGACAGGTACCCTCACTGACCAGACCCTTAGTATTTTGATAGATCTCGGTACTACCGAGAGTTTCATTTCTGGTGTAGTGCTAAAAATGATTAAGGTAAAGGAAGTGGAACAGGATGAGTTTAGATTTGTGGAGATGGCTTCGGGAGCTAAACAGAAGGTTGGAGGAAAGGTTACGGGCTGTATCCTTAACCTGGGAGAGTTTGTCACTAGGGCCAACCTGTATGTCACGATATTAGGATCTTATGACATCATGATTGGTATGGGTTGGTTGGAATCGCATGAGGCGATACTCAACTGTAAGACAAAATGGTTGAGCTTGGTCGATGACGAGGGACATAGACGTGTGATTGTAGGATGGAACCAGGGAGTTTCCCTGAGGTTCATCTCTTCCTTATAGCTATGGAAGAGTATGCGCAAGGGGTGCAAGCTTTATGTGATCCTTGCGTTAAACGATAAGGGAGTAGAGAAAGGTCTAGAATACCTTCTAGTGGTGAGAGAGTTTGCAGATGTCTCTCCAGAGGAATTACCTAGTATGCCGTCGGAGAGAGAATTGGAGTTTACCATAGACCTAAAACCGGGGACTGAATCGATAGCAATAACGCCTTATTGGATTTCGACTCCGGAGTTACAAGATTTGAAAATGCAACTGAAAGATTTGCTAGACCTGGGTTTGATACGTCCTAGTGTGTCACCGTGGGGTTCACCTGTTATTTTCATACGAAAGAAGGACGGATCGTGGAGACTTTGAATTGACTACCGTCAAATGAACAAGTCTACGATCAAGAATCAATATCTGTTTCCAATAATTGATGATCTGTTCGATCAAATGAAGGGTGCGATGGTGTTCTCCAAGATCGATTTTTGATCGGGGTATCACTAGTTGTGGATCAAGGAGGATGACGTCCCTAAGACTTCCTTTAAGATGAGGTTTGGACATTGCGAGTTTACTTTTTTACCGTTTTGATTGACAAATGCCCTAGGTGTATTTATGAGTTTGATGAATGGGGTGTTCCGCTAGTACTTGGACAAGTTCATCCAAGTGTTCATTAACGATATTTTGATTTACTCTCATACGATGGAGGAGCATGATGAGAACTTGCGCTTGGTACTACAGTGTTTGCGAGAGCAAAAATTGTATGGGAAGTTGTCCAAATGCTCATTTTATCAATCGAAGATTCACTACTTAGGGCATGTCATCTCTGGTGAAGGCATCGTCGTCGATCCAACCAAGGTCGAGGCTACTATGCAATGGCTTGGGCCTACAAATGACTCAGAAGTGCGTAGCTTCATGGGTTTAGCAGGATGCTATCGACAGTTCATCAATGGATTTTCAAAGATAGCAAATCCGATCACGGAGTTGAAGAAGAAGAACAAGAAGTTTGTTTGGATTGAGAAATGCGTGGAAGCGTTTTAGAGGCTCAAGGAATTGTTGACAACAACACCGATACTAAAGGTCCCTGACATGGATGCGAACTTCTTGGTATGCACTGACTCATCCAAGGAAGGCTTAGGCGGAGTCTTGATGCAAGACAAACGAGTGATTGATTACATTTTGAGGAAACTGATAAGGCATGAGGAGAACTATGTGACACATGATTTGGAGTTATTAGCCATCATGTACGCCTTGAAGGTTTGGAGAGACTACCTTGTTGGACAAAAATTTGAACTAGAGACTGACCATTATGGACTACAACACATATTTACGCAAGGTGATCTGAACGCACGACAATGACGTTGGTCGGAATTTCTTAGAGAATACGAGTTCGAGATTACTTACATAAAAGGAACAGTGAACCGATTGGTGGATGCATTGAGTCGGAGACCATGCATCTTTTTGGTGTTGCCTCTTCATACGAATCTACATGAAAAGATTCTAACATTACAGTGTGACGATGACTGGTACAAGGAGGTCAAGGGTTTTATCATACAAAACACAATTATGGTACCACTATTTGAGGGATTTTCATTTGATAGAGATGGCTTATTGAGGTTTAAAAGTTGGATCTATGTACCACCAAACGATGAGTTGAGGATGTTGATCCTAAGTGAGGCTCATAGAGCAGTATACAAGGCTCATCCGAGAGTCACGAAGATGAGGGCAGACCTTAAACCCTTATTCTTCTGGAAGGGAATGAAGGCTGACATAGTCAACTATGTGGCCAGATGTCTAGAATGTCAGCCAGTAAAGGCTGAGCATAGACACCCATTAGGATTACTAAAACCACATGCCATTCTGTAATCGAAATGGGAGGTTATTTCGATGGATTTTATTTTTGAATTTCCACTGATGGCAAGGAGACATGAGTTGATTTTCGTATTAGTAGACACTATGACGAAGAGTTCTCACTTTATTCTTGTGTGTATGACGTATCGGGCACCTGGCATAGCTAGAGTTTTCATCAATGAGATTATGAGGCTGCATGGCATGCCTAAGAGGATTATATCCGATTGAGGATCGGTGTTTACTTGACAATTTTGGACGAGTTTCCAAGAGGCCTTGGGAACCCAACTTAACTTTAGTACTGCATGTCACCTAGAGACTGACAAGCAAACTAAATGAACTAACCAAACCTTGGAGGACATGTTGCGCATGTATGTGATGGACCAACAAAAATGTTGGGAAGAATTCTTTCAACTAGTGGAGTTCGCTTACAACAACATTTACCAGAGCATCATTAAGATGGCGCCTTTTGAGTTTCTTTACAGGCGACCATGTCGGACGCCCTTGAGTTGGGATCGTCTTGAGGATAGGGTCCTAGTGGGACCAGAAGCGATCCAAAAAATGGAAGAACAAATGAAAACCATAAGACAAAGTATTAAAGTAGCGCAGGATCGACAAAAGAGTTATGTCGATGCGCACCTAGTCGATCGTAGTTAGGAGGTCGACGATCAATTCTTCTTGTGGGTTAAACCGCATAAGAGTTCGATCAAGTTTGGAAAGGGAGATAAAATTTCTCCTAGGTTCGTGGGACCCTTAGAGATGGTGGAGAGAAAGGGGCCCGTGGCCTATCGACTAGCCTTGCTTGATTCCTTGAGGCGTATGCACGATGTTTTTCATGTATCTATTTTGAGACATTATATTAGTGATCCTACACATGTTATTGACATGATTTCCTTGCAGGTATCAGATGAGGGGGCGCTCACGGCTGAGCCGATCCACATCTTGGATCATTGCATTCGATAGCTACGATGTCGAATGGCAGATCAGGTCAAGCTCTAGTGGGACAATTATAGTCCACACTCGGTAACCTGAGAGGACGCATATGATATGCGCCAACAGTTTCCATTTTTGTTTGATAGATAGACATATGATATTGTGATACACTTTATTTCGACATTTATACTGTGAAACTTCGGGACGAAGTTTAGACCAAGAGGGGTTGTATGTAACATCCCACTCTGGCCCACTGAGCGAACTTATTCTTTGAGGACACTTTCTCACAAGTGATCCGGATTATTATGCTATTAAAACTTTTGATTTTGATTATGAGGCGTTATGGGATGATGACATGTTTTTTTACCGCTTTGACATAGACAGGTGTTATTGAATCAGTTTTACTGAGTGTGCAGGATTACGTACCTAGAGGATGCCGAGGCATTGATGGAACCCCTTGGACTCTGGATAGAGTCAGGGAGTGTGCCATTAGGGATTGATTTCTTTACTATGATTTTAGTGCATTTGACTGGATGATATGATATGGATATGTTATGACATGATTTGTTGATAATGTAGGCTGATGATAGCTTGCCGACCAGACTCACATATGGAGTAAATTGGTCACACACGACTACCAGAGATGTTGAGGGAGAGGTGTGGACAACAATTCTACCAAAGCCTACTAGCACTCTCGTCGTGGCTTGAACTGTAGGTTAACGATTACCTATTTCGAGAGGACCCACGATGTCGTGACGGAAGACTGCGATAGTCGCTCACGATGATTCTAAGGGGCTCTGAATAAGGCGGGGGCCTTATTCCTTAGAATCCCTTAGTCTCCCACAAGTTCACCTAGCGGAGTGTTGAATCCAGGGGTTATTGATGTCTAACAATCATCCAAGAGGCGAGTGGCACCCATGGATCACATAGTGCGTCCTGAAGGTCACGTCACGCAAAGGAACAGATGAGGTGACTGGCACCCTTGGAGCACCTAGTGCGTCTTGAAGGGCACGTCGCGTTGATGATGATAGAGGGATGAACCTAGATGAACCTCGATGGCCCTAATTAAATGTTGCCCAATACAAAATCTAAGTTCTAAGTCTAAAATTACACTAGGGGTAAAATTTTGTCTACCTTTAAAAATAAAATAAAAAAATAATAATAATAATAATAAAATAAATAGATAAAATAAAATAAAATAATAAAATTGAAAATAAAAACCACTTAAATAATAATTATGATCTTCATAAAATTTTGTAACATGAAGGGAGTAAAAAATAAAATTATTCATAAGAAATAAAATCTGTGGATATAAAATGTAAAGAGGGAATTAATTATTTTATCTTTTGATAATTTAAGAAGATACTAAATTAATGATAAAAGGAAAAAGGGGTTAAATTCCACACCTGCCTTTGTGAGTTCTAAGTAAAAGGGGAAAGAGGGAAAATAAATCAAATAGGAAACTAGGGAAAGGACGCAACATAAAAGGGAAAAAGGGGAACTTAAGGGAAAAAGTGGGAAGTCAACTTAGAAAAGAATCTACATTTAAGAGCTTTCTAATTTTAAACTGAATTAGCAATTTCATAATAGGGAAAGCCTTTAAAACCTGTAAGGGAATTTAGGGACACCTAGAAGTGATTCTAGGAGTAACTCTAGGTGGGTGAGGGAATAAAGATAATTACTTAATTAAATAAATTAATTTATAGAGGAATGTAGGGGATGGGGGACACTTGTACGGAGAGGAAACTTTAGGAGATTATTTTTAAAACTTTAATTAAATGAGATTTTAGGAAAGAAAGGAATTTTGAAACTCTATAAAATGAAGGAAGGAGAAGGATGAAGGATCATGTTCTGTTTGTGTAACGTTAAATTGCAGAAATATCGTCTTGACTGATTTACTTGTGGGAGTTGGGATACACAGCTCGGAGAGGAGTGGTAGCTCGGATTTGCGAGGCAAGCTGTGAGCTAGACGAAATCTCTAGATAGTGTGTGTGGCCCCTTTGTGACTCAGGGGAATAAGGGGGAGGAAGAGTACCCCTAGCATTGGCTGGGAGGTACCAGTGAGGTCTCGACGGTCAACGAGTGGGATTTGCATGGAGCGCGGGACATCATTCGAAGTGGGCGATCAGGAAACATTACACTGTTTTATTTTGTAGAGTAGAATGCATTAGGACTTATGCTTGGATCTACATATTGATTTGTAAATGGATTGGATGTTTAGATTGATAGCGGACCCCTTTTTCTTAGCCTAGTTGATTGTTTAGTTGATTGATTTCCCGTAGCCTTCGTCCTTGCATGAATTGACAGCCATGTGGTTTGACTATGACCCATGCGATTGTTTGCCTTTCATCCCTATAACGCCAGTCCTCGCCTGAGCAGTCGGTCAGGAGCCTGATCTACGGTCGTCGACTTAGCATTAAAATACCTATGGATCTCAACAGCCTACTTTTCTGTGCAAGGATGGTGATGTGAAGGCGAACCTTTAGCTGTCTCCCTCTATTGATGTCATTGCCAGATTAATGACTTGCATCCTTCAGCATGGCCTCTACATTTGGATTATCTTGCTTCCATGTTGTTTATTTTCTGCGCCCCGACTGATCGAATCCCTGCGATCCCTTCGATGAGTTATCCTTAGGGCCCTGGCATTCTCTTACAGTTGTCATCATTCATATATTGGTAATATGAGATGAAAGAATATTTAACCTCAATCTGTGTTTGGATCTTGTTGGATTGAATGGTTTTTTTTATTATTTACTTCAGCGATTATAAATGGGTAACTGCCGTAAAAATGTTAACATAACTGTGGTAATTCGGAATGGATGAAAAATAATTATCCTACATTGATTTCGTTATGTTATGGATGAAACACATTAGCCCTGCGTTGTTTATTAAAGGCCACTCTAGCCTTGCGCCTTCATCACTTCACTGGTGAAATTTTACTGTGTAAATATCTTTGTTGGATAATTCGTTGATACAAATATGTATTACTTCAACGAGTGCATCATGTGATAGTTGTAAACTCTAACCTTGTTTCTCCATCCCTTAAATGGTGAAATTCACTGTGTAATATCATGCTGGAAAATTCGTTTCTGTATGCTCATTTGGTAATGGCCATTTAAAACTCGACGTCTTCATCATTAGATGGAGAATTTGACCTTGAGAAATTATCGATTAGAGGTGATTTCGACTTGTGTGCTCATCATTTGTTAATGGAAAGTGACTCTGCCCTTCATCCATCCATACATCCCCACTTTATCATCCCATCCCTTTCCCTGCGTTGGGTTGGCATTTCATTCTGTGTTTTATTATTGCAGTATTCCTGTTGCCTGCATTTATCTGTGGATGGAATTATCTATGGTAGGTGTTTCATGTAAATTTCATCCCAAATGTATCAGAAATGACATCCATTACAGTCCCATCTATTACCAATATCAATTTACAGCTTATGTTAACAAGTCGTCCCCATGGGAATGTCTGGCCAGAGACAACCAATTCCAGAAACATGCAATGTTTATGTGCACACAGCAACATGTGTTATTTTAAGAATTCGATCAAGCACCTATTCATTATCAATTATATGGTTGTATGACTTCTTTTATGCCATTCTTTTTATGTTTGATACCTGTCATAAATGAACCATTGTTTATATTTATAGAAAAAGGAAGATTTCATTGTTGGTGTGCCAACGTTGTCTGCCTCTAATTGAGGACTGTGTGCGTTGAATGGTTGGGTGTGCTTAACTACTGACTGTGTCACCTAACCTGGAAAAAACAATAATTTTAGACCGCCATCTAGGCGTCCATACTTCTGAGCCTCACCTTTACCTGGCAGCGTGTCCTGTTGGCATCGGTTTGGGATGGAACAACCTTCCTTCCCTTCTATTTATTTCAGTTTTAAGTATTGCTATGGGAATTTTTTTTACTACGACTGTAGCGACTGAATTCTAATGACGTAACTAAGATCAGGCCCTGTAATCATTTCCAAATAGCCTTTGGTCAGTAAATCTGGTTACTACAGATGGCAGTAATTTCTTTTAACCTTTATGATAACAAAGCCATATTAATTGTTAAGAGTAGCATTCCACATTATTTAGTTAATTCTTTATTAAGGTTAATGGCTAGTAAGAATGCGATTTGGATTAAATTAGAATTAGATGTCAGAATGAGATTGAATTGTGCATCAGTGTTTAATAGCAACATTCTAATTAAAAGGGATCTTTTAATGTTTTCACTATTTTCAATCTATGTTAATGAGAAATGTAAGGTAGACTCCCAATCCGAAGGTTGTATTTCTTTTCAAGTGAAATAATTTCTTCAACGGGGTAATTCTGTAGTTATTTAAATAAAAAATATATATATAGATTTTCAATTTTGAAATATTGATCTTGCTTTCACATTTCTTTTTGAAATTATTTGTAATTCAGTTCTTCTTTTCAATCAATTTTATAATTTTTGGAAAGATCCATGACAGTCAATCTTTAGATATATAATTCCTTATATATCAACAAATTGTTCGTAAAATATTTGTGAATCTAATAAATCTAACAAATCTATCTTATATTTTGGATAAAAATAAATTGTTTTAATAAATTTTAGTGGGTATTGATATTCAGGTTTCTTGAAGTGGCTCTATGTCTAACTCAGTGCACCTCATGTTAACTATGATGACCTTAATAACTTGATAATCATTAACTCCTTCACCTTTCGACTCCTTTTTTAAGCGATATTGTTTTGGGATGTTGACGAAGTCGTTTCATATTGCGCTGCCCATTGAGGGTGTTGGTGTTTATTATAAGTAGTGTTTATACTTGGGTATGTAAACATTTAATGTGCTTGGTTTCGCACTGTAAGGGTTCTAGCTACTTGTGTAATTAATGTTGGGTTGCTAGGATGATTGTCCTAAGATTAGTAGGCTTGGTCTTCTTGAGTCGGGCGAGATGTAGACACCTCGTTGTTCCTCAGAACAGTCGCCAACCCTGAGACCTTAAATGGCTGAAATCGATGGGAACCTGGGCTTGAGCGTTGCTTATGTGTCCTGGAGGTCCTAACCTTTACAGGGTAGGACAGGCGGGTAGTCAGTCTTATTTTTTTCATCGATTGATTGTCGTTCATTACTTTCAGATGCTTGATGTGCATATGATGTTGTTATGTTGTTGTCGTAGTTGCATGCATCATGTTCGTTGTCATGTTGCGACGCAGAGTATAATGTCTTTTTACCCTTGTACACACGCACACACAAAAAAAATAAAAAATTGCACTTGTTATGAGAGGTTGGTATCATGACGAACGGGAGGTTCGCTACACTCCACAAATATTTTTCAAGTTGACTTGAAAATCCAATGGCATGAGAGGACATGACACATTGGAGAAAAAGGAATTCAATCTATGTGGAACAAATGTATGGTCGAAGGTTTTCCTGAATGTAATTTAGAAGTCAATTTTTTGGAACAATGCATATATGGAAAACAAATTCTGGTTAGGTTCTCATATGGAGTGACAAGGAAAAAGGGGATTCTATAATTCATTTATAGTGATGTGTTTTGCCTTGTAACAATGCCTTCACTTGGTGGATCCTTGTATTATGTCTGTGTCATAGATTATTTTTCTAGGAATACATGGATATATTTCTTGAGAAAGAAATAATAGGTTTTTGAGAAATTCAAAGAGTTTAAATCTCCTGTAGAAAACTATATAGATAAGAATATAAAGGAGATGATAACTGAAAAATGATGGTGAATTATCTAGAAAGGATTTTGAGCAGTTCTGTAAGCAGTGTGGCATTGCACGCCAAAATACCACACCATACAATCCACATAAAAAATAGTTATTGAAAGAATGAACCAAGAATCGATGGAAAAGGCAAGGAGCATGCTCAGTAATGTTTGTTTCACACAAGAATTGTAGACACAAGAAATCAACACTGCAAAATATCTAGTGAATATGTCTCCTTCACCGGTGCTAGTCAACTCAATTCCACATGAGGTGTGATCTGGTAAGAATCATATTCTTTCACATATCAAAGTATTTGTTTTTGATGCATTTGTTCATGTTTCCAAGGAAAAGAGTCGAAGAATGATAGACAAGAAGTAAGTCAAGTGTATTTTCATTTGTTATGAAGAAAGAATGAAAGGATATAAGCTTTGGGATCTTACATCAAGGATAAAAATGTACAGTCGAGATGTGGTATTTGGAGAAGTCAGAGGGAAGTTCGATTCTAAATTGGTTCAAACATAGAATTATCCAGAGAAGGTAAGGTTTGAAATAAGGAATGAAGGAGAATATGATTCATATAAGTCGAATTAATTCAGAGATCAACTGGTAGATAAAGGATAATCCCAAGTCGAAGGAGTCGACCTTGGTGAGATTTCTTCCCCTATTGCAAAATTAACTTCCATTAGAGTACTAAAGTTTCTGGCTGCAACATTTGATCTTCAAATAGAGAAAATGGATGTGAAGAAAGAATTCTTACATGGAAGCATAGAAGAAGAAATCTACATGAAACAAATTGAGAGAATTGTAGCAAGGGGAAAGAAAGAGTTAGTGTGAAAATTGAAAATATAATTTTATGGTCTAAAGAAATCACCAAGGATGTCGTATCAAAAGTTTGACACATACATCCTTAGTTTTGGATTTGTGAGAAGCAAATTTGATCGCTACATATATTCCAAGGAAGAATGTGGGTGTTTCATATATGTAGCATTGTATGTTGATGACATGTTGTTGATGAGAAACACCATGGATGCAGTAAAGGAGGTGAAGAAGTAGATATCCTCCAAGTTTGACATGAAACCAGACTGAGAAACTAGGAATGGACATCAAAAGAGACTGAGAAACTAGAAATCTTTTTTTGAATTAAAAGAAGTATATTGAAACATTTCAACATGTAGGACTGCAAACTTGTAAAGGTTTTAATTCTTGTGCAAGCAAGGTTAACTATTGTACAATGTCCAAAGACACATGAAGAAATAGAGGACATGGCACATGTCCCCTATGCAAGTGTTGTTGGTAGTCTAACATATGTGATGGTATTCACTCGACCATACATTTCCCATGCAGTGGAAGTGTTAAGGAGATACATGTCAACACATGGAAATGATCATTTGACAACTATCAAGAGAGTATTCAAGTATTTTTGTGGCACAAAATATTATGCTATATTTTACTAAGGAAAACTTGGAGATGACAATGAGGTATATGTACATGGATTTATCGACACCTACTAGGATGAAGATATTGATTGCTGAAGGTTGACCAATGGATATGTGTTCCAGATGTTTTCTCGAGAAATCAATTGGATGAGTAAGGCATAGGCAGTCATATCCTTTTCAACAACAAGAGTTGAATACATGACAGACACGCATGAAAGAAAAGAAGCAATATTGTTGCAATGGTTGTGTTCAAGGATCATGTTTGAGAAGATATTTATGAAGATAAATTGCAACAATCAAAGCACCAAATTTCTGGCAAAGAACCCATCTTCTCATTCCAACACTAAGCATATTGATGTACAATACCATTTTGTAAGAGACATGGTAGACATGTTGGAAAGCATAGCAAACTCTTTGAGCAAGTCTGTGACTACTGTGAAGTTTTCTTGGTGCAAAGAGGAAATGAGAATTGTTTCCCTGGGTCTATGAATAGAGGTTCAAGTTCTCATGTTTCAACAAAGAAGAAAACAAGTGGGAGAATTTTGGGTTGTTATATTGTTTGCAGTGAAAGTATAGTCAAGGTGGATCGAATGGGATAGAAATTCGAAGGTCGGAGTGTTCGACCGTGCAAAGTTGAAGTCGAAGTAATTGACAACAATTTGAAGAATCCAACCAATAAGAGGTCATCAGGAGGTCATGTGGCAACCGAATGAATATGGAATGAAGGGTGACTAGTAACTCGACTTGTATTTGACTGTAATAAAATCCCAAGATTCATGAGATTTGTAGCCAATGATTTTCATGGATCTATAAGCGTTTTTGGGCGCCTTTATTTAGGGTTTTTCCTACTGTAAATCCCATAAATAAGGAATGTTGTATTCATAATAATTTGATCTTCATGCTAATCTTTAGCAGTAGGTTGTTGGTCTGATCTAAAAATGAAGAATACTTGAAATCTTGAAATTATTTGCAAGTAAGTTTTATATGTTAGAAGCAAATGGATAAACTTTGCAACACATTAATTAAAGGGATTACTCATGCAAGATACAAATAAACAACAACATAATCAATGAACATAAGCACATAAAAAAAACAATTGATAAAGGAGCTCACCCCTCTCTTTGGCTACATCTCCTGGTCCATCTTCCAATGGATCATTATTATTAATTTCTCAAAGTGATCAAAAACATGCCTTACAATGCTCAAACTGACCAACAGACTGCTCCAATGGCTTCATAGCGTCCAAAAACCCCTAGCTGGGATTTTTCAGCACCTCAATCGGTCGAAAAATGAAGTTAGGCCTCCTAGAAGTCCCCCCTTCAAGCTTGTTGTCTCTGCATCTACAAAATGCACCCTTGTTACATGAACCTAGCACACATGCAATTTAAAGCGTGAAAACCCAACATCGGGCGCAACTGTGCCAACGGTGCAAACTGTAGGACGGTTATTGGCACGCCAACCCCTAACCTCCTAGCACCTGGGCACATGAGGGTCCATACGACCTCGGGCTAGTGCAAAAGAGGGCTAACCGTTTGCAACCGAATGGAGCAATGACACATGTCGGGTCATTTTACAACCGTTTAAACCATTTTGAAAAAACCCGCGCGCATTTCTGTGTAGCAAAAGGGTCATATGGCATACAATAGAACCGTTGGATTTATATTTGAAAACACAAAACCCCGCGTGATATATATAAATATATATGGTCACATATAACAAATAATATGACCACGAGTCAGGGCTAAGCCCCGGACCGACCCCCCGCCAAACATTACACTATGCAAATTCAAATACAAAAGAACTCGCATACATAACAAGGCGTAACTGGTGGTCCGTTGGTCGGGCGGACTTTGTGAAGGCTCTATATGGTGGGGAGGTCCGGGGGTCGAACCCCATGGACTCCAATATATTTTAATAAACAAACCAACAACCAATACCGAGGTGCCACGTGGTATCCCATGACTGGGCCACGTGGCACCCAATCACTTGTCCAAACAATGACATGTGTCGCATTCTGATTCGACCAACTGTCAACCACATCACCTCTCCCACATCAGCGTACAGATGTATGGCCCTGCCACGTCAGCCTGTACGGACTGTACAGTCAGCATCCCCTTTTTTGCTTGTTTGACATTCCGAACAGATTGCAATATCTCTCGCTCCCGACGTCCGTTTGAGACAAAATGAGTTGTGTTGGGTTCGCAATGATGATGCCTACGCTCTCATCCGGTTTGAAGCGATTCGGAGCACTTTGAATTTTTGAGCAAAATTTGATCCCTTGATCACAACTCCCCATTGGGAAGCTTTTGGACCTCCAAAAGACTATTTTCAGTCTATGTGAAGATGAGGGTATAGTTCCCTCACCCTTCCAACCTCAATCCACTTGCTTTTCTTGGATTCGTCCCTGTAAGACCAACTCAAAGATACTCCACATTTCCTCATTTTGAAGTTCGCATTCTCCTATCAAGGATGGTGTCTTCATGCAGTTCTGTAAGATACTTTGGGGAAAAATCATCTATAGAAGGAATCTGAACATGCTCTCCTTGATCATCAATCAACGGAGGCTCATACAATTTCAAATTCTCAACATTAACAACTACATACATCTACATATAAGGAGGCAAATCTAAACGAAAGGCATTGTTACCAATCTTGTCGATAATCTTGAAAGGACCATATCGAATCGGTTTCAACTTTTTACCTTCTCCTTTAAGCCTCTCCTTACTGATATAAAGCCAAACTTCATCTCCAACTTGGAAACTGTGATCAACACGATGCTTGTCATGTCTCGTCTTGTACTTGGCCGGACTCTTTTCCAACTTCTCTTGCACCACTTGATGTATCAACTGAATTTGTTCAATGAACTTTTCTTCCCTATCAATGTCATATTGACCATCGACATCAATATCCTTCCCAAAGATAAAATCTAAAGGAGACTTGGGCAAATAGCCAAAACATGCTTCAAATGGCGACGTTTGAGTCGAAGAGTGCTTAGCTCGATTGTACGCATGTTGA
>ML804369.1:119467-131915 GCA_009831015.1 Picea engelmannii
GGTGATTGTATATGCTTCCTCCTTGAAGGATGAGAAATTGGCTCCACAAGTTGACCTTCTCCTCTTGTGAGTTTCAACCTTGTGAGCATCACAAACAAAACACTTGCAAGCAATCAAGTCTTCAAAAACCAATGCTTTGATACCAACTTGATCTAAAAATGAAGAAGACTTGAAATCTTGAAATTATTTGCAAGTAAATTTTATGTGTTAGAAGCAAATGGATCAACTTTGCAACACATTAATTAAAGGGATTACTCATGCAAGATACAAATAAACAAAAGCATAATCAATGAACATAAGCACATAAACACAACAATTGATAAAGGAGTTCACCCCTCTCTTGGGCTACATCTCCTGGTCTAGCTTCCAATGAATCATTATTATTAATTTCTCAAAGTGCTCAAAACATGCCTTACAATGCTCAAACTGACCAACAGACTGTTCCAATGGCTTCAGAGCATCCAAAAATCCCTAGCTGGGCTTTTTCGGCACCTCAATCGGTCGAAAAATGAAGAAGTTAGGCCTCTTGGAAGTCCCCCCTTCAAGCTTGTTGTCTCTGCATCTACAAAACACACCCTTGTTACATGAACCTAGCACACACGCAATTTAAAGCGTGAAAACCCAGCACCGGGCGCAACCGCGCCAACGGTGCGAACTGTAGGATGGTTATGGGCGCGCTAGACCCTAACTGCCTAGCACCTGGGCACATGAGGGTCCATACGACCTCGTTCTAGTGAAAAAGAGGGCTAAATGTTTGCAACCGAATGGAGCAATGACACATGTCAGGTCGTTTTACAACCATTTAAACCATTTTTTAAAACCCCGCACGCATTTCTGTGTAGAAAAATGGTCATATGGAATACAATAGAACTGCGGGCTTTATATTTGAAAACACAAAACCCCACGCGATATATATATATATATGGTCACATATAACAAATAATATGACCACGGACCGGGGCTAAGCCTCGGCCCGACCCCCCGCCAAACATTACAATATGCAAATTCAAATACAAAAGAACTCACATACATAACAAGGCGTAACTGGTGGTTTGCTGGTCGGGCGGACTTTGTGAAGGCTCTATATGGTGGGGAGGTCCGGGGGTCAAACCCCATGGACTCCAATATATTTTAATAAACAAACCAACAACCAATATCGAGGTGCCACGTGGCACCCAATCACTTGTCCAAATGATGACACGTGTCACATTCTGATTCGACCAACTGTCAACCACATCACCTCTGCCACGTCAGCGTATGGACGTACGGCCCTGCCACATCATCCTTTACGGACTGTACAGTCAGCGTCCCCTTTTTTGCCTGTTTGACATTTCGAATAGATTGCAATATCTCTCGTTCCTGACATCTGTTTGAGACGAAACGAGTTGCGTTGGGTTCTCAATGACGAGGTCTACGCTCTCGTCCGGTTTGAAGTGATTCCGAGCAGTTTGAATTTTTGAGCAAAATTTGATCCCCTGATGTGGCAACTGAATAAATATGGAATGAAGGGTGACTAGTAACTCGACTTGTATTTGACTGTAATAAAATCCCAAGATTCATGAGATTTGTAGACAATGATTTTCACGGATCTATAAGCGTTTTTAGGCTCCTTTATTTAGGGTTTTTCCTACTGTAAATCCCATAAATAAGGAATGTTGTATTCATAATAATTTGATCTTCATGTTAATCTTTAGCATTAGGTTGTTGGTCCTATAGATGTAAGTTGAATTGGCTACAGGGTTTCTCTTGTAAAAACCAAGAGGGTATGATGTCGATTGTGTCTTAGGCATAGACCAAGGTTAGGGATGTAATGTTTTATTATGAATTAATAAGACAACAAGAGAGAAATAGGCTCAAACAATGTTGGTTTTCCCATTTGGGTTCCCAAGGTAAAAGATATTTGTTATGTTTCATTACTTTGTCATTTAATTTATTGTTTTAAAATGTGTCTCCATATTGTCTATTAGGTTTAGTGTGGAAGTTTTTTTTTCTAAAAGTTTCACCTTGGATTACATGATCATAACCTTACTCTTATCAATATTTATTTACATTTCACAGTTAACAAAAAAATAAATTGATTCTCCTAATTTGCTTGTGAGGATTAGGGGTAATACTTGTTAAAAGAACAACACCATATGCATAAAGAAAAATAATGATGGCTATTCCACCTAAAACAATGCCAAATCAACCTAGTTTCTCAAGACACACCTTTAACATGTCATGTAAATGAAAAAATGGGTAGGGGATAGAGAACATTCTTTTTTAATCTCTAGATTGAAATCAATTTTTAATGACTCTACATCATATTCTTGAACTCAATACTATTGTTTGATATAATGGCGAGTGCAAGCTAATGATGGTCTCTGATTGTAAGTTAGTGGCAGTGCAAAAAATGGAAACCAAAACCTATCGATTGGAGGGATGGTTCGAGATACTTTTACATTTAATTTGAATATGGTGTAAGGGGACAAAATGTTGGAAATCGAATTATTTTTGAGAATATATAATTTTATTCGAAATTTTAATTTTCTAAAAGTGGATTGTTAATTTTCTTTGTAAAATGTAATGCATATCTTATCTACAACACTTGAGTACTTAAATGATGAAATTTATTTAAAATAATTTGTAATATTGTAGAGAATAATTGGATCTATATGTGTATAATTTCATCAACGATGGAATTGTGTAGCATATTTAAAAGTAAGGTGAAAACTTATGTAGGAATTTTCAAATTTGTCAAAGGATATATATGATTAACTTGCACTGGGATCAATTAGTCTATCACACCTTAAGAAGGTAAGAAATTACTTCAAATTCTTTAAAATTGTATTTCTATGCTCAAAAAACATTGAGAGAAGTGTTTTTGATGACTTAGGAGGTTAGGAAGGTCAATCATGTGGAAGATATTTTTAAATTGAGATTTAATATGGGTATAAGCACGGTAATCCAAGAGAAAGTTTTTTTCATCTTCTACCCACATAGTGTCACAAAGGTAGATTCTCTCATCTCATGGTGTTTGGTTTGTTCTTATTTTAGCAATGTTGATTTTCTTCTTTTCACTTTTAAAAAATGAGAGGTAATTTTGATCTTCTAAATTACGGTTTACCACCTCCTTGTGTTATCTTAATTTCATTTTATCCACTAATTCTTTATCACACTACATATTGTCCTTAAATTTAGAAGTGATAATATTCATAATATTATCAATATTGTACTTTCTACACTCAAGGATGAGGGAGATTTGCCTTTAGTGCTGAACATGACACATGACATTTAAAAAAATATTAATAACAAAAAAAATATTTCAATTTGGACTATAAATAAAATATTCCAATGTTTAATTTAAATAAAATATTTCAATATCAATTATATATATATATATATATATATATATATATATATATATATATATATCAATTAAAAGTAAACAAATCTGCATGGTTAAAATATTTTAATGAGTGTTGCTCAATTTGAGGGAGGTGTAATTCCTTTCATGCTCAACATGGAATTGATACACACACATATAAAGAAGTGGTGTAATCCATTTTACCTTTGAATATATCATTCCTCAAGAGGGATTAAATCTTTTATGGTGCAAACTTTTCCTCATATTTTACACTCTAAAAAATGTTTGCAAATCTATAAAAATTGTCCATCCATCATTAACCAAGAGTTTGATTCTCATCATTAACCAAGAATTTGATTCTCAAGATCGTTGTCTTTCATATCTAACTAGAAATCCTCAAAATAACATATCCCAAAAATTATATTCTCAAAATCCCAAACTCAAAAAAATAAGAAATACTATATATATATTATATTCTACTTTAAAAAATAGATATATTAATGGCATTCATGAAAGTGTAAATCCGCATTAACCCATTGTTATAGCTTTGTGGAAATGCATATAAAACCACTTAAAACGCCTTGCCGAAGTGGATACATGCCCTTCTTGGACTGTTAGGATGCAAGCTCACAAGGATAATGAACCGTTGTTGTTTATAAAAAAAAATCAACAACCTAGGTTAAAATTCATCCGGGCACGTGTTGCTCATTGAATGAATACTCCAGAGGTCCTTGTCACGAGTTGATGAATCAATAAACGTCCAAGGTTGAAATGGATTAGGGGCCTTGTTATTGATCGAAATGCGAAGGTCATTCTTTATATATATATATATATATATATATATATATATATATATATATATTTTAATTTTTAGTAGTTGTTTTAAGTTTTTAAATATTGATCCATAATAATAGTTACAATTTTTATTTTTTTTAAATATTTGCTAATAATAGTTGATAAAATTTTCATATAGAAAATATTTAATTTAAAATTTATTATCACTAAATATTTAAAAACTTAAAACAATAAATTAAAAATTAAAATTATATATATATATATATATATATATATATATATTATATTAGAATATTACGAAAATAAATAAGAAGACTAAGATTTAATACGTTTTTTTTTTTCCATTTGATATTATTATGTAATTTTTGCTAAAATTCTAAATACTAATTAATGAAATTATTATTTTTTTTACTTAGAAACATTTGGTACGATAGAAGATGTGTAATTCTTTTACTCTTCAACATAGAATAATGCATTTAAAAAATATTCATAACCAAAAATATATTTCAATGTGCAATTTAACTTTATATATTATATATAAACTAATTGAAAGTAAAACATTTATTATTTTATTAATCTAAGGATTTTTTTTCATCTTAATATGATTGAAATGTGTAATTCAGTAAGGGATTAACATGGAGTTGACAAGTGGCAACAAAAAGAATATTTGAATGTTGACCATAAATAAAATATTTCAATGTCCAATTTAAGTAATATAGATATTGAAAGTAAAAAAATTCTTATGGTTAAAACATTTCAATAGTATGCTTAATATGAGGGAGATGTCTAATTCCTCCAATGCTCAATATGGAATATATATATATATATATATATGTGTGTGTGTGTGTGTGTGTGGGTGTGGGTGTGGGTGTGTGTATTATCTCGCATAGATCCATCCTATCTTTGGATTTATAATGCGGTCCCTGAGATAAAAACCTTCAAATACCCCTAATGTAATCTGATCATGCAATGCTAATACTTTTTTCTATTCCATCATTCCAAAATAATCATTGCTAGATTTCATGTCAAACATGTCAATGGATCTCAGATGGTTAATATAAAAATGGATTTAACACCCTCAAATACCCCTAATGCAATATGAATGTGGAATGTTGTCACTTTTTGTTATTCCATCAAACCAAAATAATTATGGCCTCATTTCATCCCAAATGTGGCAATTTCCATTAGCATTATTTTATGTGGACATTGAAATATCTATCAAATAAGTAATATAGATTTGATAGAGTTAATAGAGTTCAATTTAAATAATAGAGTTAATATGTATGGTCATTCAATGAAGGCTAATCTCTTGGGTAAATGGTGGAATTCCTCACTTCCCAAGCATAAAAATCAGTTGTACAATATTTGTTAAAATTGCAATTATGGATTAATGAAGTTACTATTTTTGCATGAGGCGCCTGGTATGAGGGAAATGTGTAATTCATTAAATGTTGAATATGGAATTGATAAGTAGGAACAAAAATATTTTTGAATGTTGACCATAATTAAAATATTTCAATGTCTAGTTTAAGTAATATATATATATATATATATATATATAATTTCATTCTTCATTGTTGTAGTATGGTTAAGATAGAACCCTCCATGGTCGAAGGAGAAGCAGAGGCTGAAGAGGAACCTTGTTGGATGGATGCAACCGAGGAGGGAGGCTGCAACACGATATCTCGCGAGAGAGAACCAACCATTCAGGGTTGGATCAAATCTGAGGAGAGACTGCGGGTGTGGAAAGAGTTGAACCCTAGCCATCATCATTGCTTGGATCAAGAGTACGGGCGTTATTCAACTATTTGATATCTCGTGGATCTTCATCCCTCGGGAGATCTTCAACCCTCTCTCTATTACAGGAATCGAGTTAAGAGTTACGCAAGATGAAGGCTTCATTCGAGATATCGCGTTGTGGCTAGCTCCGAGACTATGTTATGATTCCCCCTTTTGTAAACACCATCATTGGTTCCTCTCTTTGCTTAAATGCTTAAGATTTAGGCTCCATTTTTTAGCTCAAAACCCAACTCCACTAGCATACAGGTACTCTTCCTTTATTTCAACGACTAATCTTTGAAGGACGATAGCTTGTGGATGGATCTCTGCTACGGAGATATGAAAATATAAAGAAAACAACCATTTCTCTCACTTATCATCTACGTGGAGGAGCGCCATCCTCCACTCATCCAAGATCTTACAAGAACACCGTGAAAACATGGATTTCCGCTCCTTTGGTGTCCAAGGATGAAACTTCCGGAGCAAAGAATATTTTTGGCTTTGCCTTCATTGTTGAGCAGTTTGTAGAACCTTCAACAATATAATTCGAGGATCCCCATGTCTATGGCTCTGCATTTATCTACCAGGAAAAATACCTCATATGTCGCTTCAATGGACTATGTCCCTTGGCCTCTGCACTAAGATAATGGGTAAACAATACCTGGTCGTGAGGTCATGAGAGACTGGATAATGAAAGGCTTCATCACTTTCACACACAGATGCGTTGAAATCAACCTTAGTCAAGGGATTCTGGATAGGATTCTTATAGATTCGATTGAGGATGATCCTTACACGCAAATGGTCGATTATGAGAACACTGCCTCCAGGTGTCGCTCCTGTCAGCAAACAGGGTACCTTCAGGAAACTTTTTCTTTATCCCCAACCCCATCCTCATCCCGTGGAGCATGAAAAAGGGCTAATGGTTGGAAAGACCCTAAAAATCGCAAAATCGGATCAAACTCTTTATCTTACAACAAGCAGCATCACAAAGACGCCCCAAATCCTCTTCCTTCTACAACACCATCACAGTCTCCAAAAAATGTGCAACATCCAACTACAGACCCAAAGCACCAGCCTTCAGCTTCAGCATAAAATCCTGAAGCTTCAAAAATTTTGATTCCAATTCCCACAATTCATCCTTTGTACACCCCCCTTGAAAAGGATGAATCAAATGACATAATCATGGCCACAACCCCGCTCTCAAAGACTCAAAAGCATCCTCATGAATCCGATAATTGAGACAGTGACACAAAAGAACCCGTAGCTTCAAAAGTTCAAGATTCTGACATTTCCTCAGACCATCTGGCTTTCGTGGCGAAGTTTGTTGAGCCTATTAGTTCCATTGGTTTGATTGATGCTCGTAAGAAAAAAGAAAAAAGGATCCTCTCTGACCAAATAAATGATCTGACCCTTTCTCCTTATCTCGTAATGTTTCATCTTGTTACGCCCACACACTCCTTGTGGCTTTCTTTTAGCATAGAATAGTCTCTAGTGCTCCCATGTTCTCTTTCTCGGGGGTATTTTTCCATCAATAGGTCGATGTATCACTTTGCACTTTTTCTTGGATTGAATATAAGGATTCTCATCTAGTTTATTTAAAATATATATATATATATATATATATATATATATAGAAAGTAAAAAAAAATCTTTTGGTTAGAATATTTCAATGGTATGCTAATCAATATGAGGGACAAGTGTAATACATATTATACATATATATAGATATATTGAAAATAAAAAAATTCTTAGTCCCCGAGGTGTAGGACAGTCGGTGACGAAGTGTGTTGTTAAGCCACTCCGTGTTGTTAAAGTCACCGGTTCGAAACCTGCGGGGACAAAAAATCCAACCATGTTAAGGGTTGGTGTGGCTCAGGCTGGGTGCGATGCCCGGGTGATTTTGACAGTTTAGATGCCCCTGAGTCGCGATTTCTCAAGCCACAGGTTAATCACGTAGCCAACAGGTCCCGCACAAATTAACAAACGAAAAAAATAAAATTCTTATGGTTAAAATATTTCAATGGTATGCTAATCAGTATAAGGGAGAAGTGTAATTCCTTCAATGCTCAATATGGAGTTGACAACTCAAAACAAAAAAATATTTGAATGTTGAGCATAAATAAAATATTTCAATGTCCACTTTAAGCAATATATATATATATATATAGTTACCATAAATTCATCTTAACTTGATATTTACAATGTGGTTTTCAAAGTGAAACTTTTTTAGATTGAAAATACTTGAAGACAGGTTTGCACTTCGAAGGATTTGATTTTTCTATACACATGATATATCCAAAGATAAGATTGATCTAGGATGGTTAATATAAAAATAGAGTAACTATCATCGGATACACTTAACAAAATGTAACTCTGCAATGCTAGCATCTAATTTCTTCTATTCCATCAATCAAAAATAATTATCAGTAAACTTCATGCCAAAAAATGTCAATTTCTATTTCCATTATTTTATATATATATATATATATATATATATATATATATATATATATATATATATGAAAAGAGACCAACTCTTAACAATAATAGAGTTAATATGTATAGTCATTCATTAAACGTTAATCCATTCGAGAAAGGGTGAAATCATTTCCAACGTTTTTCCTCCCCTCCCCGCATAAACCCAAACAACCAATCCAATCCCCACCACCCAAATATACATATACCATTCTTAATACTATTCTAATAGCTTGATGAATCCTTATGGTGAGATTGTATACTAAACAAAATTCTCATGTAAGACATAGCATTCGTCATTGTTATATATATATATATATATATATATATATATATAAATAATAGAATATAATATGTGTGATATTTTTAATTTCTGAATGAAGTGAATTAATAAGTACACAAATAAAAATAAAAATTTGGTTGATTTTTTTTTGGGATTTGGTAAACATAATTTTTTATTATTCATTTTTTATTCAAAATTCCCATCATTTGAATTATTTTAAGATGAATAAAAGATTTTAGTAACACATAATATATTTCACTAATTTTCATCAATAATGAAATTATAACTTTTGAAAAAATTCTTAATGGAAAAAGAATTTCTATTCCATTTTTAGCCATTAATTTTATTTGTAATGGACATGTAATATTAAAATTAAGACATTGCTTAAGGTTTGCACTCTTACATAGTTTTTATTACTTGCAAATTATTTGATATTAGTTATTGTTTTATTGGAATCTCTTTGTATGAATTGTTACACATTGTTGTATTTTCATCATCACTCTACATGAAATAGGAACATTTTGAAAAAGAATACAAAGGCACAAAATATCAGTAAATTTGTGAGTAAAAGTTAAAATCATGTTATTCTAATTTGTTTGATTTTATAGTGTTTAGTTTTAGTGAAATAGAAGATTCCAAGTATAAATAAGAGAATACATCATCAATATATACTTGTATAAGAACCATAATACCAGAAATATCAATACTTTTATTGATGAAAGTAATTTTCACTTTCCTTCTTGAGAGGGAAACTTCTAGTTGAGCATAGCTCTGATTAATATATACTTCACAATAAATCTCCTTACGTTGCTTATACATCACTATGTAGTTTCAATGCAACCTTCTATGAACTTTCTCGTAGGTGGAACTTATAGTAAGCATTATTATAATTATTCATTTAACATTATATCAACTACAAGTGCCTTATATAATAAAAACTCATTTATCTACATAAGGGGTTTAGGGTATGACACTAACAGGTCATCCCCCTTATAAAGTAGCATTATCCTCAAAGCAGTATATGAGGAAATTGTTGAAGGATGTCTATTGGTTCCCATGGGCCATCCTCAAGCTATGTATCATTACACTATATTAGTACATATTATATAGTGTGGTGGCATATATTCCTTTCTCATTTTTCAAGGATTACCAAATGTAAACTTCTTCATCCAATTTTGAAAGGAAACATTGAATATAGGAATTAGATATAACCACTTTCATTAAGTAGGAGAGATGAAAGATTTGATGAATTTTAGAGTGGCTAGGAATCTCTAATTTGTAACACACTTGTCAAATATGTTTGAGGACCTTATATGGGTGTAGTACCCCCAGGATTAACCCTCAGCTGTAATTATACATATTTTTTTTAGGTTGGTGAGCCAAGATGTGCGGGGCATGCATTCCCATGTGTATATAATTATTTATGGTCGTTATGGCTATGTTTATATGTTTTGAGACTAGGGGTATTATGTGTTGAATGGATTGCAAGCCTAACAAATGTAATATGTAATGACATTTGAATATTATAATAAAATACATCACTTTTGTATACCAATTAAGATGAAAGACTATGGTGGGCTAGGAATCCATGAGAGGGAAAGGGGGCTAAGGGATTAAGAAAAGGGGCTAAGTCAAGGGGGATTAATTCAAGGGAATATTATAATATATTCATAAATTCATAAGTCTTATGATATGATTTTATCCTAAGTTCCTAAGTGTAAGAATGAATCATCAGGTATAGAAATAGGTAGTTCCTTGAGTGCCATGTGTCAAGATAACAACATGCAAATATAATGTTGGGTTTCAGTGGGACATCCACTCTAATCATTCCATTCTTCAAATCCATCACTCTGACCATTTCTTGGATAGTATGAGTTGTGGAGTTATTGTTACCTTGTAAATATTTGGTTTGTTCGGTTAAAGAAGCAGGTTGTTAGGGCTGTGGATCATTCTCTTTGGGAGAGAACATTGTTTGGAATAGGTTTCCTTGTGTGCTTGGCTAGTGGGTGCCATAACTCTTGAGAGAAACCTTGTGTTCCAAGTTCCATAGAGCTTTAATAATTTTTGGATGACTTGTCCCTAAATCCCTAGAAGGGAAGGGGCACATTAGAAGGACTATGGACAAGAGAAGGGGTACACTTCATGGGGTGGGACAAGATGTGGGGATTGAGAGGCTATAAGGTGGAGCTATTGTTGGATTTAGTGTTATTTACCGTTTCTAAGGTTGTTTGATGTTGGACCTTAGGGTGTATTAGGTAGCCTTCGCTTTGGTGGATTCATAACCCTAGTTCGAGGGTGTCCTCTTGCTGAGAGTGAAATAATGACAACATGTATGGATGGGAAGAACGTCTGAGGGTCTCCAACTAGTTAGTGATTTCCATAAAAGATAAGTGTTATTTTATGTATTTATTATGAACTTTGTGTGATTAGTTATGTTATTTTTATTGTGGTATAATTATTTTAATTATGCATGTATTATATGATGTTAAAAGTGCATAATTGTGTTCATATACATGCCATATTATTTAATAAATGGTATTGGAGATTTAATGGGATGAATTAAACAAAAAATCAAATTCCATTGCTTAACATAAGTCATGATCTGGTGACATATTCCCAAAAGTGAGTCGAGGGTGTGTTGCAGTGTGGCATTAAAGACACATGTTCAACAAGAAGCCTATATGGGTCAAAGGAAGCATGATGAAGTATAAATTTTCACATTTAAGGTTTAGAGGATGTATGTAAATTGCTTGTCAAAAGTTCCACACAGAAGTTGAGAATTTTTCTTATAAATTTGTGAGATCTGAGTTCAAAGGGTTGGAATTGGGAAAGGGTTAAAATTCCCAATTCCAACCTTTGATTGAGTTTTTTTGGACTTGTAATTGGTAAAATTTTGGAAATTGTAGAGTAGCCATGGTGAAATTGGGAGAAATTAAAAAAACTCCCAATTGATACAATGAAATTCATTCAGAAATAGACACAAGAGTCTCAAACTTCTGGTACAGTGGTCAATTTGACATGCACATTGCCGAAATTTTCCATAGGAAGATAATTATATAGAGCTTTCATGGAAGTCGAGGAAGAAACCTTGAATATAGGCATTTTTAAAATTTTCAATATTTTGGAAAATTTGGAGATTTTCCATACATGATTTCTACAGTGATGTGGAGGAATTGTGTCATGTGACTTTCAATGGTGATATGGAATACCATGGTGGTGGGTTGGTGGCATGGTGGCAAGTCATAATGGTGAGGTGACAAAACATCGTGGCAGGACAATGAGTTGTAGTATAAACCAAAACCATTGGTGGTATCACATGTCGAGGTGAGAAGTCTTGAAAAACGTGTTGGGGATGGAAAATCAATGAGGGAGGGTCATGTATCCCTTGGCGGTTTGATGTATTTCATGTCATAGGGTCATTAATACTTGATAATATTGACTATATGATATCAATCACATCCATTGATCTTCTGATCATCTCCATTGTTAGATATGGGAGCATACAAGTTTACGTGCCGAGGGAAAAAAGGGTGTGAGATGGAATCTTCCCATCCCCGCAGCCTATGTATGGGCGCTAGGTGGAAGATTGGCAGGGGATATGGGGCTCTCCGAAGGCATGGACCATTATCATGGTTCCATGTGATATATGGTATGGGTGGGTCCACAAATAAAAATATTTTACTATTTAGAAAATGCAATAAAGGTAAAGTACAATAAAGAAGAAAGAACAAGGGAAAATAATAAGAAAAAGGAGAAGGAAATATTGAGAG
>ML804369.1:131965-159187 GCA_009831015.1 Picea engelmannii
GGGAGGAGGAAGGTGGAGGCTGACACGGTAGGGATGGGGTGTTTAATAGAGTGACATGGAATCACCTTAGGGTTCCATTTGGACCCATTATGCTACATCAGTAGCCATGTTAGCAAAGATGCCACAAAGGCAAAATTGTGCTATAGTTTAAAAAAGAAGAAGACAAGTTTGGAGACATAATCATATTTTGGCCATATAAGGAGCATTATAATTCAAAATAAGATAAAATTTTATAGATGCAAGAGAGGGCCACTTGCCAATTATGCTCAAATTTTCTAGAAGATGCAAATTACATGTTTTTGAATATCAAGGTCAAGCTCAGTGGCAAGAACATAGTTATTGTTGAAATGTTTACAAAGTGTTAGAAAAGTATACATGAATATATTTTGTGAAGTAATTTTCCGGATTACAAGGAGTTTGGAGTGGAGGTACTAAAAAGAAGGAAAAATCCACTATTTTGAGCCACTTTTGGGGGATTTTTAGGATTTTCAGAGGGGGAAAAGGGTCCCCAGATGGGAAATATGGAAAAATTTATTAAGTTTAATTTTTTTATACTCATAAATCCAGACAAATTTGGTTTAGTGAAGTTTTTCCATAAGTTCTTGGTTTGGGAGATACCCAGTTTGGATAAAAATTCGAAGTCTAGAAAAAAGGGTGATAAAGAACACAATTGTCATTTCCAAATTGTTGCAATTTTGGTTGGAGCATCACATTCAAAATATGATGGTTGTTATGAATTCATTGTCCTCATTATTATCAATGTCTCATAGAAACATTTCCTTGGTTCCTGACAGATTTACTTCTACAAATGACTGAAGTTGGTGTATAGGATTAATTGCACTTGGAAGAAAAGTGCACAAAAGGGGTAAATTAGAAAAATTTAGATTACTGTAACTTCCTGCTCATAGATCAAATTTGATAAAAAAAAGAGTAGTCATTGAAAATGTATTGGATGGGAGAATCCATATATTTAGCTATAATTATGACTTAAGAAATAAAATTCACAGGAAAAAAAAGAAAGATGATCGATGACCCAAAAAGGAGAATTAATGAATGATTTTTCCATAATTTTAGAATTATTGTTTTTGTCTAGAAAATTGTGTTGTATGCACATTTTGCAGACTTAAGGGCATTGATAGAGAATAATCAATTCATAATGAGAACCAGATACCTAGAGTATGCACAAAGAACTTACAACCATGAAGAGGAATTCAAAGGATTGTATGTTAGCATGGGTAATGCATGGATTCAATCAAATGGGAATAAAGAAGGAAAATAAGAAATTTTAGATTTAGTGGAGATCGTGAAAATATTTCAAAGAGATGTGCGGATATACATAGAAGACAATGAGAGAATTATGAGAATTTAGGAGGAGAAGAATAACATCAATACTGAGTTGTTGCAAATCTTGAATATGTTGCAGAGGAGGATGGATAAAGAGTGATATCACGGAAAGTAAAAAGGAACAAACCTAATGACAGAAGAGAATATGTTAAAATTTCTAGGCACTCTATAATTTCTAGTAGACTTCATCATCATCATCATAAATCACCAGGGAAATCAATTGCTAGAGATCATGCATTTTTAGAGTCGGAAAGTAGCCCATGTCCCATGTTAGACATCATAGAAGAAGGTTTGGGGTAGATGAATTGTAGGAAGACTTAAAGAATATTAATTCTCCTTCATTTGATGGTGAGAATAAGAAAGATGAATATATAGGTCTTCGATCTAGTTTGGTAGTTTTTTACAGTTTTTTGGGTCCCAAACTTCTGGGGCCGTTTTGAGGCCCTAAATGACATTTTGTTTTTTTACTTTTGGGGGAATAGGTGTAGCCAACAACATTCGTTGAGCCTCAACGGAAGTTGTAATTCTCAATTATACATTTATAATGAGGTATTTAATGTCCCAAAAAAACATCCTATGCAAACATTACGCCCTCGGGAAGTTAACGTATCAACTACACCCATCGAGACCCACACACCTTTTGGCGTTTCATCTTCTAGGGTTTAGGGTTTCAAATGTTTAGGGTTTTGTCATTTATGATTTATGTTAAAAAGTAATTTAGAGCCTCATTGTAATCAACTTCTTGCAAAGGCGCGTAGGTGTCACATCTATTCTCAGAGATAAGCTACCACCATTCGAGAAAACTCGTTTCATTATGCGTTTTTACAGTTTCAACATTTTCCATTTATTAATAGAGTTCAAGTTTCATTGTATCTCTCTGTTTTTGTTCCATATATGTATTTAATTTCGTTCCACTGATAAATATAGATCAATGGTATCATAGTAGTCTACTCTTTATTTCTTTCTATGTGCATGTCCCCAATGAGGTTAGGGTACAAGGAGTTGGGACTCAAAATAGTTGAGACTTTGCAAGACCATCCTCGACGACCCCGACGGCCTCCCCTAGTGGAAGAACAAAGAGATGAAGGAGAAACATATCCTATTAAAATGTTTCTTGAGGAATCTCTCACATGAAAAATGAATGAGATAATGGATATTTTTTCCCATATCCTTCGATGGATGCCAACAATAGATGCATATTCATCAAGGGGGCACTTTGGAGGCACCACCCTTGATCCATATTTTATGAGTAGAACAAAATGACTACAAATTATTAACAGGTGCTTACCAAAAAATAGTAGAGATACAGTAAAACTGGTTTTCTATTCAATAAGGAAATATGATGAAACTATAAAATGCAGCAGAAACAAGCTTGCTGGAATGGTGGCGGCTTATCTCTGAGAAGAGATGTGACGATTGTGCTCATTTGCAAGAAGATGATTACAATGAGGCTCTGAAGGCCTTTTTAAAATAAATAGGAATGAAAAAAACCATAGACATCCAAAAACCTAACCCTAGGATATGAATTTCCAAAAGTCATACGGGCCCCATTTGGGTAAGTTAGTACATCAACTTCCAGGGGTCATAACTTTTGCATACAATCTCCGTTTTAGGCGTATGATATCCCGTTGGAATGGTATCTTCAGTGAGATTCATTTTGGGGAAAATATTTAAGGACCTTCCATATTTTTCCCCCTTTTCCCAAAAACCATCGTTTAGGGCCTCAAAACAGCTCTCGAAGTGAAAAACTGCTAAAAATAGTAAATTACCAAAAATGCAAGAAAATTGTTTTGAGAAAGTTGGAAAAGGTGTGTGGCCACCGATATCCACAAGGATCAATCCTCCCTCCTTAGGAAGAAATTGTATCCATTGCATTGAGTTCGCCCATCAGATGAGGAAATTTCTGCTAAATTTGGCCCTGGGTGAGCCACTTGGCTTGGTTCAGGAGTTGCCCTCCTTTGATGACTCGATAAAGTTGGATCCGTTGTTGTCCAGTGCCCTTTATATGTGTGTAAATAATATGATCACTAGATTCCTGTTATATCCAGTCGGGGTTGAGCTCTGTTGGTGTCAATTATTTTTCTACTTATGAGGTGTCTAATAATGGTGGGAAATAAGGGCGAAGGAGATCCACATTGAACATTGGGTGCAGGCCAAGGAAAGGAGGAATGTTGATCTAAATATCATTATCCCCCATGGCCTTGGTGATGGTGTACGACCCATAAAGGAGTGGGCGAATCTTCTGATGGGGTCCTGTAAGGCGTTCTTTCTGCAAGTGCAACCAAACTTTGTTGCCCACCTAAAATTATGTGGCACCCGATGTTGATCATGGAACTTCTTGTACTTATCATTGGACTTCTGTAGGATATCCTGAACCTATTGGAGGATGTTCTAGATCCACTCAATGAGCCGAGTGGCTTTGTCACATTCAATTGGAGCAGGATATGAGTCGGTTGAGGTGACCACAAGGGGAAGTGCAACATCTATGGGACCCAATGGTTGGAATCCCAACCCCACCTGAAAGGGGTTGTGGACGATTAAACTATGCAGGGCTCGAATGTAGCTATGTTGGACATAGGGAAGGCTCTCATCCCATGTGCAAGAGTGATTTGAATTACACATGCAAAAGATATGCACAATCATTCGATTTACGACCTCGGTTTGGCCATTTGTCTGGGGGTGGAAGGTCGTGGATTTGGTGAGCTTGGTGTCTAGTAGTGACCAAAGGCTTGACCAAAATGTGCTGAGAAATCGAATGTACTGATATAAGACAATGGTTTGTGGGATTCCAAAATGTACCCACACTCGTTCAAAGAAGAGCTTGACAGTGGTCTCTATTGTGATGTTCTTCTTGAATGCAACCAGAATCGCCATCTTAGAAAATCGATCAACAACCACAAAAACACAGTCATTTACCCGCTTGGTGGACGAGAGGCCTGGCATGTAGTCCATTGAGATGGATTACCATGGCATGTTAGGAATAGGAAGAGGGGTGTAAAGGCCCTGTTTCTTAGTGTTCAGGTTTGGAAATAGCGCAGGCAGTGCAGGACCTAATATACTTGTCGACCTCTTGTCGAGGTTTCGGCCAGTAGAAATTTTGATGTAGAATTGCCACTGTCTTTTAGATGTCAAAGTGTCCTGCCACCCAACTGTAGTGGGCTTCCCAGATCATCTTCCCTTGCTCGCTTGATGGAACACATATATGGCCCAGATGACACAAAAACCCATCTTGATGATGGAAGTTATCGACAACTGCGTTTTCACCCAACATTTGGTAGGTTGTGGCGAATTCTGGGTCTGTCTCATATAGTTGGGTTCATCCAGAGGTCCCATGGCTGCAAGATTCTAGCACCGTGGTGAGTGTTGCGACTGCAGGTCTACTGAGGCAATCAACGACGTGATTGGTGCTTCTTGTTTTATACTTGATGTTGCGGTGGAATTTCTACAAGTATGTGGACCACTTTTGATGGCGGTCATTCTGCAATTTTCCTTGTGTCTGCATGAACTACAGTGGCTTATGATCAGTGTGGATGATTGTCTCCATCCCAAGAATGTAATGTCTCCACTGGTGGTATGCTTTCAAAATGGATTACATTTCTTTGTTGTAAGTAGGGTACTTACGGAAATCATCTGATAGTGTCTCACTATAATAGGCCATGGGTTGGTCATGATGAGTGAGAACGATGCCCACAACATAGTCTGAAGCATATGTCTCGATCTCAAAGCATTGTTGCAGGTCTGGTAGTGAAAGTATTGGGGCTGAGCATAAGATTTTTTGCAAATCATCGAATGCTTGTTGTTGGGACTGGCCCCACACAAATTTCTCCTTACCAACACCCCTGGTTATTTGGATAAGGACCCATACAATATGGGATAATCCCAACACGAATCTATGGTAGAAATTGGCAAGGCTCAAGAATCTTCGAAGCTCAGTCAGTGTGGTTGGGGCTGGGGCTGGCCAGTCACAGATGACTTTGATCTTGGATGGATCCACATGTACGCCATGTTGATCAATGATGTAGCCCAGGTAATGGACCCTATCCATGACAAAGGAGCATTTTTCCAAGTTGGCATATAGCTTGTGCTGCCGCAGGGTGTGCAAAACCTTTTGAATATGCTGCAAGTGTTCGGCCCAAGTCTTTTTGTAAATGAGAATTTCATCCATATACACCATGATAAAAGTATTGGTGAATGGTTGTAGGATATCGTCCATCATCCTCATGAATGTGGCTAGAGAATTTGTCAAACCAAAGGGCATGAACAACCATTCAAAAAGGCCTTCCTTTGACTTGAAGTCAGTCTTCCATACATATGTTTGTTCTATAGGGACCTAGTGGTAGCCATGCTTTAGATCAATCTTACTGAAGTATTTAGCCCCTGTGAGTTGATCAAGTAGTTCGTCGATTCAGAAAATCGGGTACCGGTTTCTGACATTGATTTTATTCAGAGCCCAGTAACCAATGTAGAGTCACCAGGTTCCATCTTTCTTTTGTACCAACACAATTGGGCTCCTGCAAGGTGATGATATGGGAAGTATGTGCCCCTTGTGGAGTAGTTCTTGGATCTGTCGCTTGATCTCCTCATTCTCTAACATAGAGAGGTGATAGAATGGCCAATTGGGAAGCGATGTGTCGGGGGTCAAATCAATGGGGTGCTTGACTTGGCAGTGCAGAGGTACCCCGATAGGTGAGGAGAAGATATCTGAGTATTTTTCCATGACCTTATCTACTTGATTATGTTGTGTGGAGATGTCGTCTTGAGAGACCTTGCATGTGGCTGTGATCTTTTGGTTATTCTAAGAGAGAATCACGAAGAAGACAAAATTCCCCAGCTGAGAGATGACCTTGCTTCATTTCTTAGCAGAGATCAAGGAAATAGCACTAAGTGGGACTACCTTGGGTATCCTGTACAATTTCTTGTTCAAAGTAATAATATTACTATGAGGCCTATAATCATACACATCATGACATTTCCATAAATAATGTTGGCCCAAAAGAACATCACAAACTTCGAGAGGAGAAACATCACACAATACCTCGTCTTTGAAGGGCTTGATGACCTATGACAGTCGACACTGTTGGCTAATGAGGAGATCGTTTCATTAGCAGGGCCATCCAATGGTGTAGGGTTGTGGGTGCAACATTGTCGGAAGGGACAACCTCTTGATGACCTCTGCTGAGATGAGGTTCTTCTAGCTATCGCTATCAATGATGAAGTGCAACGGGGTGCCTTTTACCCACATTTGTCAATGGAAGAGGCACTCTCCTTCTTCTGGCTCGTCTGGTTCACTAGACTGGAGCTTGGTGGTAGCAAAGGTGGCGCAAGGTTCTACGTCAATGATTTGTCTTCTCCTTTCTAGTTCTGGCTCAGAGTCAAAACTTGCATCTGATTCAGAGGTTTTCACTTCGACTTCCAGCGACTTCTTTGAGCGATAGTCAATAGTGTTATGCCAAGGGCTCTTATTGAAGTCGCACCACTTCCCAGTATCTTTCTTTGTCTTTCTGGTGTCATTCTTTTCTTGCAGCTTGGACTGGTTGTCCTGATACTATCCAAATTTTCTCTTTCCTTTGTTCTATGGGTTGGGGCTTCCCTTTCCTGGATTTTTTTGTGAGGGGATCCCAGGCCAAATTGTCACGTCTTTTTGTTTGAGCTTCTGCTCGAATTTGATAGCATATCGGTAGGCCATACTTAAGGATGAGATGTCTAGAAATTCCATTTTGGTCTGGATGTATCTATTCAGTGAAACGCGATACTTGAGCACCAGATGTGGCTCTGAATCTTTTATACCCAACTTGGTGCGCAAGGTATGGAAGATATTTGTGAAATCTGGCACTGCTTGGTCTCTTTCTTACCGCAGTGTGGTCCATTTGGTATACAAGTTGTCATAAATTCTGACGGGGTAGTATTGTTCCTTAACAACATCCCTAAAGGATTCCCAGGTGGTCACGACTGTAAATAATGAGGGTTATTCTATTTTCTTTTGCTCACAGAAACTTTCCCACCAATCTTTGACATGGGGAACGGATTTGAGGAGCACCAAAGTAATATTTTCTCTATTCAAAAAGTTATGGACAGAAAAATACCCTTCTAGTAGATTCAACCACTTGTCTACGCCATATACATCTATTTGACCTTCAAATATAGGAATATCGAAGTTTATTTCTACCTTGAAGGGGGCAATGCCTTCGATCGAAGAATATGCATCGCCTGTTGGTAACCGCCTAAGGATTTGCGTGAAACTATCCATCATCTCATTCCTCTGTTGAGTGAGGGCTTCCTCAATCAACAGTTTGAAAGGATCTCCTGTCTCGTCATCTTTATTTTCTCCTGCCATGAGAGGTCTCTTGGGCATGCGAGAGCTTTTGTCCTCAAGAGAAACAAGCTCGAGACCCAACTCTTTGTACTCCAACCTCGTTGGGGACATGCATTAAGACGGAAAGGAGGAAACTGCTATGATAAAATTGATCCATATTTTATGAGAAAAATGAAATTACTACAGATTATTAATAGGTTCTTAACACAAAGTAATAGAGATATAGTAAAAATAGTTTTCTATTCAATAAGGAAATAAGCTAAAACTATAAAATGCAGCGGAAATAAGATTATTGGAATGGTGGCGGCTTATCTCTAAGAAGAGATGTGACAGTTTCACTCATTCGCAAGAAGATGATTAAAATGAGGCTATGAAGGAATTTTTACAATAAACAGTAATCCCTAAAACCCTATACATCCAAAAACCTAACCCTAGGGGATGAAGCGCCAAAAGTTATGTGGGCCCCGTTTGGGTAAGTTAGTACATCATCTTCTAGAGGTCGTAACTTTTGCATACGATCTTTGTTTTAGGCGTATGATAGCCCGTTGGAAAGGTATCGTCGAGGAGATTAATTTTGTAGACAATGATGAAGAAATTTCCATATTTATACCCCTTCTCCCAAAAAACATCGTTTAGGGCCACAAAACAGCTCCGAAAGTGAAAAACGACTAAAAATAGTAAATTACCAAAATTGCCAAAAAATTGTTTTGAGCCAGTTGGAAAAGGTGGGTTTCCACCGATATCCACCTGGATCAACCCTCTTCAAGTTAAAAGTGAGTTTTGATATTCTTTTGTTTGAAGGTCAGATAGATGTGGATGCTCTAGATAAATGGTTGAATCTGCTAGAAGGGTATTTTTATTTCCATAATTTTTATCATAGAGAAAATATTACCTTTGTGCTCCTTAAGATTGTCCCCCATGTAAAGGATTGGTGGGAGACTTACTATGAGAAAAATTCCACTGAGGAATCAACAATATTTGCGGTTGCACCCACTTAGTATTCTTTGAGGGATGTTATGAAGGAACAATACTAACCCATTGGAATATATGATGACCAGTACATGAGATGGACCACACTGCAACATGAAAGGGACTAGACAGTGCCAGAGTTCACAAATTTCTTCCATACCTTTCGCACCAAGTTGGGTATGAAAGAATCTGAAAGAAATATGGTGCTCAAGTACATATTGTGCTGGACTTCTATTGAAATTTTTAATAAGGATATCTTGCCACACTTGATTATGCATTTATGGTGTTTTTTTTTGTTCTTTCAAGTTACCAAGGAAGAGTTAACAAAGGAAAATTTTGGTCCCCTTAGGAAACATGTTGCAAGCCTTGATTGCATTGAAACCCTTTCCTACTTGAATTATGGTCATTTTATAATGACACATGGTGTGAACATTATTAAATGGATAATTAGAGCTCATAGTTATATGGAAGACTATTTGAAATCTATAAAATCTAATAAAGGTGTTACGTCAAGAGACATAAGTGATCCTTTCTTGAGTTGGCCAATATTTGTTAATGATGTTATAATCACAACAAAAACATGAATTGGGTTTCCAAAGTCGACTTTTCCTAGTTTAAATATTTCTGAAAATCCTCCCACTACATGTGTAGAGAATTAAACCTTGCATTTTTCATAAGAATGTCATATTTAATTTTCCAAGTAGGTCCTCAATTTTTCTAAATAGTAGGCATTTCCAAGGATTTTCTTAATTTTTCTTAAGAATTTCATATCCAAGGATTTTGTTAATTTTTCTTAAGAATTTCATATTTAATTTTCCAAGTAGGTCCTCGATTTTTCTCAAATATTAGGCATTTCCAAGGATTTTGTTATATTTCTTTCTAATAGATTTTAATACATTTTGGGAACAAGTTATAGCTAGTACATAATGTATTGTCTTGTTTCTTTATCGAAATGGATGCAAATGGATTATGCTAAATGGATGCAAATGGATTATGCCTCTTATTCAATTGGAATACTTTCAATGTAAGTAGTTATGCTCTCTACTTAATCGTGTGCACATTGGAAAT
This sequence comes from Picea engelmannii, assembly GCA_009831015.1. Lineage (NCBI taxonomy): Eukaryota > Viridiplantae > Streptophyta > Pinopsida > Pinales > Pinaceae > Picea > Picea engelmannii. The sequence goes on from ML804369.1 coordinate 141,660, forward strand.
AAGTACCATTCTTCATAAGTGATCAAATTTAATACCCTTAATTGAATGAAATGTTTTATTTCATGGGTATTATGGCCATGTTGTTCATCACCTAAACATGAAAAAAAAAACATAATACTCTTAATTGAATGAAATGTTTTATTTCATGGGTATTATGGCCATGTTGTTCATCACCTAAACATGAAAAAAAAACATAATAAATTGGCCATTCTTGGCCATACATAATTTATTCTCATAATTGGTAATTGTATAAATTGTAAACATGAAGAGCTCATCAGGTTTTATCTTAGGCATGGGAGCTTGGAGAGATTTAAATCAATTTTACAAGGATTGACTATCATTCCTTTTGTAAGAAATATCCCATGTATACTAAATTAGGATTTCTTTTCAATTTTCAATGATTAAACCCTTGGTTACCATGTAATATTTCAATAACAATTTTGTGATTTGGTGAATATGATGAGATATAATACCCATTGTATTTGGACATATAATTCTAGATCCATCATCAATACAATATATATATATTTTCATTTCTCCATTTTGGTGGCTAAACAAATATATGGAGCATGACATGCAATAAATTTGACCTTTTCCTTAAAATTTGGTAAATCTAATTTGGGTATTTTTGAAATGAGTATCACGAAATATAAGAGTATAGTTAAACCTCATAATCCCTATATAAACGTAGAATGGATTCTTGTGACCATGTTTGCAAATTGTAATATTTTAAGTTTAACCCATGAAAACTAATTCTCTCACTTCTTCTCTTAACTAATAAACATTTTGTTATTCTTTGATAAGTGAAATCTTCATATCTTATACTATTCATATGCATTTATTAATTTGTGGCTCATTGTATTTTTTAACATATATGCATTATAATATTTTTGCATTATACCTCAGATGGGGTGTCAGTAGGATCCACACGTCCATGGGAGAAGATAGTGCCTTCCACCTCTCCATAGACCATGTGAATGAGACATTCAACATCCCCCCTTCCTTTATTACCCCTTGGTGACTATTGACCGCCTTCATTTCTGTGAGATCCTAACTAAATCCTCTAGCATTCCCTTCTTTGGATTTTCATCCTCGCGATGGAGGAAGGACGATGGACATCATTTCTACGTGCATGTGAAATTCATATCCAATTTTCTTATTATGGAGACACTCCTCGGTTGGACCATCATGCCTCCTTCTTTCTTGTTTGCAGCCTATTCAATTTGCAGGCCTCTCTGGTCTTTACCTCCCGTTGGTGGCTCGTTTTCTTATTATAGACGTTGTCTTTCATTATCTCCACCCAACCATCCCCTGCCGCCCTTCCTTACTCTTATCCCATGTTGGATATGCCTCGATTTTGAGGGAAGCGAAAGTGAGGTACTATATGGTATCAAAACAAAGTGACTATGGCCAGTCGAGCCCTTCTTTTCCTTGCTTCATCTCCTAGCTCCTCACCCCCCTCCTCCGTCCAGTCCTCTCAAGTTTAGAGTGGTATTCTTCCTCTATATTCATCATGGGATTCTCTTGTGGAGTGGATTGATATCCATGGTAACTCTCTGGGTGTCTCTCGTAATCTGATCTAGGATTTGGCCTCATATTCACAGCCAACCTCATTCCTCCTAGTGTGTTCACCTCAGCAATCTGTCCCCTTGACACCACCCTTTGTCCCCTTTCCTCCACCCTTTGTCCCCTTGTCACCCTTTGTTCCCCTTCCACCACCCTCTGTCCCTTTTCCATCTATGGAGGAATACCCCTCTCAAATAGAAGAGCCTCAGGGACAGACTCCTTTATGCCTAGATTGTGCTTCATGCTCAAGATTCTATGACTCGGTGGCAATATTACAAGACCTGGTCTTTGCGGTCAGAAAGGATGTGGATGACCTATGCTTCCGGCTAGAACACATGGACAAGAAAGGGGAGAAAATTGAATCTTCGCTCGTGTCCCTACTCAACTCCCTTCACTCTCCAGAACTAGCTACCAGTGCTCCAGACACTTCAGAGGCATTGTTTTCTCCATCTATCCAGGTTGTTTTTGAGTGCGATGTGGACAAACGTGAACGTCAAACACTATGAGAGTCGAAAGGTGCACAAGCGTCAGCTTGCATATTTTATTTTGTTAACTTTTAATGTTTATGGAAGCTTCCTCTTGGGCCAATTTCGGCACCTAGCACAATTTGTCCATTTTGTTTGTTAGGAGTTAGTATTTTTTGGTCTTATAATTTTCATGACTGGTTCATTTGAATCATTTTCCCTATGAGGTGATTCAAAACATGTTTTTTAACTTTTAGTTACTTATAGAGATAAAAGACTAGCTGAATTGGTTTCCCTTCGAGACAATTCGGCACAAACAATTCCCTAATATCACCAATGCTACTGTAATTTTGGTTCATGAAAGATAATATATATATTCTTACTTAAAAATAAATATAAAAAAAATTGCATTATAAATTTCTATTAATTTGATTTTCGTCATTGTTTTATTAATACATATGCATTGTAATATAACTTTATTAGATGATAACCATCATTATAATATATTTTAATACATAATTTTCTTAGTTTATTCATGTTATATTAGATAGTAGTTAAAATCTTTGAAAATAACAAATTGCAAACTAGGAGGCCGCTAATTGAACACAAATTCTTGTTGCATTATGGCCTTTGGATTATACATTAATTTACACATCTTATACATTTTTATCTATATTTTATATTATTATATTCATTTTGTCTTATGTTTATCATATTATATATGTGTGGGGGGGGGGTGGAGATAGATAAATATTATATAATTTCATTTATTTTGTCTTATGTTGATGGAAAACTATTTTGAGCCACTAGAGTACCACTAATGTTAAAGTGTCTTCTTGTTTATTAGAAAGATTCCTTGTTTTTCATTGACATGCAAATAATCTGATATTCTTATTAAAGAGCTTCATGTTTTTGGTTGTGGCTAATATCTAAGAAAAAAATGTAGCACACTCGCTACTATCCCAACAAAAATTTCAATTTATACCCATTCAACTAAATGCATTTAGAAAGCTAAAAAAGTATGTGCCTAGCAGGAATATTTAAAAACATGAATGCAATTCCATTTAACCTACACAACAAGTATAACCCATAATTAAAAACAATGAAAATAGATAAAAACGACTTATCTTTGTAAGCGAATGTGCAAGTAGTTGCAAAGGACAATCGTTCCACCCAATTGTAGATTTGTTTCTCCCGTTCTCAACAACTAGTCACCCTCGATATGGGGCTATGGATATAAAAGAAATGATGTCTCATATGGGTCTCTTATGTCCATCAATATCTCAATATAACACATTGCAAGTTTATTTCCTACATCCATTCCAATCCACCATCTCTCGTTACCCTCAACCTACACAACCCAAGGAATGGGATCCCCTTTTCTGTCACACAACCCCTCAGGCTATCCCACTTCTCTACAAGGATCTAGCATGGGTTGGATAGGAAATATATATTCTAGGTACTCCAAGAATTCCAATTGTAATACGAAAATCTCCCAACAACAAGCTCACTTCCTCTAGGGATTTTTTTTACACAAAAATCTCATTGTATAGGCCTTACAACCCAATTCTTCATGCAATTAAAACTCAAACATGCTTCCCAAAAAACTCATTATGTATATCTTCAATATATAGCACTCAAAACACTCTTGTTGTCCCAAACAATTCTTGTAAAAACTCCCTACAACACCCCATCCGAATTTTCTTTCATCCATGCATGTTGACTCTCATATTCCCCAATGTTGATTTTACTCATCCCCGTGATCTCAATAACTAAGTGAGGTGACTTTTCACACCAACCCTCTTACCTATATCCAATTATTGGGGCTTTGAAACATTCCAAAAGGAAAATAGAAGGTTCATACAGAATAGTAATTTTAGAATGGTGGTTTGGGATTAATACACATGAATAATTCCCCCTTGGACCCCCCTCTCTTATGAAATATTATTCTCTGTGAATCCATCTGTCTCTATTAGTGACAATATATTTTATTTTATTATTTTGATGTACAATATTTACATATTACATTGTTGGGCTTGTTTCCATACATTGTATGTACATTATATATTACTAAAATGGGGACTAAAAATGAGGATGTTACATAAAATTGATGGATGTTTTCTAATAAGTACTCAAAACCATGACTCTACTCTCCATCTATTTGTTCTTCTTTTCTTTTGATATTTTTATTTTTATGGGATTACATTATTTTATTTGTTTCCACTAGACTTTGGTAGGGAGGTGACTTAGGGATGATTTGAGGCAACTTAACAATGAATTTGAATATTTTTTAACAAGACAAAATAAAGTCTATTGAATTAGCTTCCATAATATATAATTTTTGTTTATCAAAATTTTGTATGACCATACACAATTTTATCTTTCTAACATTTGTATATTATTTTTCATACAAAATATAATGCATATGTATTCCCATAAATGATGTGTACCTAAACAATGGAATTTACTTAAAACAAAATTGTGCAGTTGTAGTAGTAAATACATTGATATTTTGCACAACAATTTTTTCAAAAAATTGAATGCTTATTTTATATTTTTTAAGCTATGACATAATCAAACAATTTTTTCTACTTGTATATATTTCGTTGTATTAGTGAAATATTTATATATATAAAATATATAATCAAACAAGTTTTTGTAGTTGTATATTTTGCTCTGTATTAATGCACTAACTAACTAACTATATATATATATAAAGAAAGAAACACATGGGTGTGTAGAAATATCTATGTGTGTGCGTTTGTGTGGAATCTGCACAATCAATACACAAACACATGGGTGAGTAGAAATAATCATGGAAAGAAAAAAATGAATTTTGAATAATCTGCACATGTTTTATAGAATCAATACACGCGTAAAAAATGTGCATGTTATTTACGAAGAAAGAAACACATGGGTGTGTAGAAATATCTATGTGTGTGCGTTTGTGTGGAATCTGCACAATCAATACACAAACACATGGGTGAGTAGAAATAATCATGGAAAGAAAAAAATTAATTTTGAATAATCTGCACATGTTTTATAGAATCAATACACGCGTAAAAAATGTGCATGTTATTTACGAGCATGCGGATGATAATAACATGTCTATCTTCCAAAATATGTGTGAATGACTTTTAGTATTAAAAAAGAAAATTACTATTTTTTTCATAAATTTCTACCATGACATCCAATTTTGAGTTGTTTAGATGGTTGGAAAGGTCTTAAAGATATATAAATGTTTATGTTATGATATTTTTATACATAAATATATGTTATTTAAAAAAAAATATGAAATGAATTTATCAATCATGATCGACACTTCAAACTATCAAATTATTCCTTTGATGTGGATATTTTGCCTGCATTCGTAATATGGATGCACTTAGGAGGTTTTCATGTGAAGGATGATATTTAGTGACTAACCATTGTAAAGGGAGTAAAAAATTGAGACTATGCTCTAAATGAAGCTTCTAGGGCTACTAGGCCATGAACAAGGCTTCAAACCACCACACGTGGCATCTAAAGGGGATACTTAGCCTCCAACTAGAATATTGTTACACCTATAATTCCTTGGATAATAGGGGTGGGTATGAAGGCCTTACTAATGAGTGTGAGTGTGGGATTATGACCCTACATGAAGCTACTAAGGATGAAGGGCCATGAATAAGGCCATAAACCATAAATAATGCCTTATATAGGAGGTCATTTCACTTAGAGTGTGATATGGGAACCAATATTAGGTTTTTCGCACTATGGATGGTTCTTGAACAATGGTTGAGGAAGGAATTGTTGGAATTAAGACCTATACTAATATTGTTGAACTAATATGCCATTATTAAGGCCTTGAACCATAACATATACCATTTAAAGTGAATATTTGTAATACAAGTGTGATATGGATGCAATCAAGAGTTTTTGTGTAGTAGGGAAGGGTCTCGATGAGTTGACAATAGTCAACGGTATTAATTCATCAACCGTGGGTAAGGGAGGAAAAGGCACTATATCTATAGATGAATCACATAGGGATCAAGGGCCATAAACAATAGCATAATCCACATAACATGTTCTTTGTAGGGGATCATTGTCCATAAAGTGAAGTATGTCTACCATTACTATGTTTTATGCATCATGGATGGGTATTAAGGCCTTAAGAATGGTTGGGGAAAATATATTGGAAATCAGACCCTAAACAATATTCTTTGACTAACAGGAAATGAGCAAGGCCTTGAACTAGAGCACAAGACCTCTAAACGTGATATGTTGCATACAAGTGGGATACATGTCCATTATAAGTTTTTTTCATCGTAGGGATAGGTCTTAATGATTTGACCGTGAGCATGGAAAATTTGAACTTTATAACATTGTTACATGTTATTTTTCCTATAAACTATAATGCATATATGTTCCCATTCATGTTGTGTACCTAAACGATGGAATTTCCTTAAAAAAAATTGAACATTTGTAGTAAATGCATTGATCTTGTGTACAACAAGTTTTTCAAAAAAATTAATTCTAATTTTATATTTTTTGAAGTTATGAAAGTGGTTATAGAATAATCAATTTTTGTTTTTAGTTTTATGTATTGGTATGTATTAGTGAAATGTATAATCCTTTTTTAAATGGGTAAGGACATAAAAAGTTATACAATGAAAAGATATATCTATATTTAACTATTTTGATATATGTCAAGACAAACATAAATTAAAATTCATAAACTATATGTGTGTGTGAAATCTACAGAGTATGCAAACACATGGGTGAGTAGAAATCATCATGCCAAGAAACAAATTAAATTTCAAATAATGTGCACATGATTTATAAAATGCCTACACCCATTAGAAATGTGCATGCTATTTAGAAGCATGGACATTATAATAACATGTGTGTGTTCCCAAGTGTGTGTGCATTACTTTTAGTATTAAAATAAATAAAGTTTAGTAATGTTTTCATAAAGTTCTACCTTGACATCCACTTTTGAGTTCTTTAGATCATTGGAAAGGTCTTGAAGATATATAAATATTTATGTTATGATGTGTTTATGTTTCTACATAAAGATATATTACTTTCAAAAAAATATATAAAATGAATGTCTCGATCATGATCGACACTTCAAACTACAAAATAATTCTTCTGATGGGGATATTTGAACTCCAATGGTAATATGGGTGCACTTAGGAGGTTTCTCATGTGAAGGATCATTTTTAGGGACTAACCATTGTAAAGGGACTAAAACATTGAGATAGGTCTCTAAATGAAGCTTCGAGGGATCCTAGGCCATGAACTAGGTTTCAAACCACCACACATGGCCTCTAAAGGGGACTTATCCTGTAATTGGAATATGGTTACTCATGTAATTCCTTGGATAATAGGCGTGGGTCTGAATAACTTGCTAATGGATGTGTAGGGGGGGTGATTAAGGCCCTCCATGAAGGTAATAATGAATAATTCCCATAAGTAAGCGAAAAAAACATAAAGAATTCTTTGCATATGAGGTCATTTCACTTAGAGTGGGATATGGGCAACAATATGAGGTTTTTTACACTAGATATGGGTATTAAATAGTGGTTGAGGAAGGAATTGATGGAATTGGAAATTATATTAATATTATTGAAATACTATGCCATGATAAAGGCCTTGAACCACAATATATACCATTTAAATTGAATCTTCATAATACAAGTGTGATATGGATGCAATTAGGACTTTTTGTGTACTGGGGGCGAGTCTCAATGAGTTTACCATAGTCAAGGGTATTAAATAGCTAACCATGGTGAAGGGAGGAAAACAAGGCCCTATATCCCTAGTTGAATCCTTTGGGGATCAAGGGCCATAAACAATATCGCAATCCACATAACATGTCCTCTATAGGGGATCATTGTCCTTCAAGTGAAATATCGGAACTATTAATATGTTTTATGCATCAAGGATGGGTCTTAAGGGCTTGACTATTGTTGGGGAAAAAATATTTGGAATTATATACCTTAAAAAAATTATTCTTAGGCTAATAGGAAATGATCAAGGCCTTGATATGGAGCACAAGACCTCTAAAAATGATATTTTTCATACGAGTGGGATACGAGGCCATTATTATTTTTTTTGCATCATAGGGATGGGCCTTAAGGACTTGAACATGATTGGGGGAGTAAAATAAGGTCCCTAACCCATAAATGAATATATATGTCTTATACGACATAAAATATTCCTCAAGACTCTATAAACCTCTATAAAGTACAAATTTCCTTCAGTGGGATCTGGATACCATTAAGTGGTTTTGCACACAAGAGATGGATCTCGGGTCTTTGTCTTAAAACATAGATTCTATGGCCGTGATAGATAAACTAGGCCTAAAACCACCCATAAACCTATATCACTAGCCTCTTGGTGTGATATGGACATCTTTAAGATATTTTTCATATAAAGGATGGGTCTTTCGATCTTCACCATAGTCAATTAAGGCATAAAAATGTTGTAGGATATAAATTAATATTCCATGGATCGTAATCCACTAATTACACCTTGAACCACCTTGCAGACATTAAATATGGATTCTTTGACCTATAAATGAGATAAGGACACCATTAGAAAATTTTAGATATAGTGGATGTGCTTTGAGACCTTAGCCATGGTCATGGAGAAAATAAAGTGTTTTAGGACCTAAATGAATGTTTTAAATATCATAATCTATGAAAAAGTTCCTGAACCACTATATATTCCTTTTAGAGTTGATTTTTAGCCTTTTATTGGGATATGAGTGTCAATGGGAGGATTTTTTCACCAAGGATGGGTCTCTATGTATTGGCCATGCGAAGAGGAGGAAATAAAGGGCCTCAAGTCCTATGTAAATATTTTAGGAATTTGGTCCATGAATGTGGTCTCAGAGCACCACATAAGCCCCGTGAAAGGTATCTTTGACCTTTGAGTGGTATATGGGAGACTATAGGAGGATTTAAGTACATTGGATGGATGTTAGCATCATGATTATGGTCAAGTGATGGAAAAACCTGCCATATCACCTAAGCAAGGATAATTTTAAGGATGGAAATTTATATTAAAATGTAGAAACATGCGCTAATCTTATTAGTCCTTAATATGCAAAATGTAAAATGTTTGGCAATAATTTTGTAAAAATATTCGAATTAGTAAGGATTTTATATAGTTTCTATAAAAGTTTGACAATTTTTAAGGTAAAATAATTTTATTCTATGGAATTTAGGCGAATTGTTTTTAGAAAAAATGGAAATTGGCGAATATTGTTTTGGGAAAAACCATGGAAAATTATCCCATTGGTGAAATTTATCCCCTAAAATCATAAATGGACCTAAATAAAGATTATTGGGTTCATAGGACAAAAGGAGGTTTGAACCACTACATGTGCCATTTAGAGGGGATCTTTAGCGACAAACCAGGATAAATATGCCATTACAATATTTTGTTCACTAGGAATGGGTGTCAAGGAATTGACCATGGTCATATGGGAACCATTACAATATTTTCCACACTTCATGATTCTTGAGACATGGCCCATGGTTTAAGGATAAAAACCAATGTCCTAGGTACTAAAAGATGATTTTCTGGTTCTTGGACCATGGATGGGGTCTAGAACCACCAAACAAACCCTGTGAGTGGAATATTTACCTCGCAAGTATAATATGGATGACATTAATAGGTTTGGAATTCTAGGCATTTGTATTAAGTTCTTGACCATGGTTGAAGGACAACCACCAAAGCCTAAAAAATAATTTTTACGGATCATGGTCATATGTCTTACCTTCTAATTTCTTTCTATGATTCCAAGCAATGACAATTTTTTTAGAATCCAAGCCAGTTATTATTATGAATGGTCTCTTTGTAGGAATATTCACCTTCTCTTTGCATAATGCATAGATAGATTAAGAGAGGAAGATTGCAGTTTATTTATTATACAAGCCTCCTACCTTGGCATACTTTAAACCTTTAATCATAACATTTACTCATCTATCAATAAATTGTTACATGGTTGTCCCTAAGACACTATTTCTTGACCTTAGACTATCATTAGATACAAAATATTGATCCCTTCCATGCCAAGCCTTGTAATTTCATCCATAGTAAAATTGTGAGCTCAAAAATTTAATTACAGGGATTAATTACAGGGCTTGTGTGGTGTTTTCAAACAAGATGTATGGTCCATCAAACATAAAAGAATATTTTAGTCCTTAAGACATTGGTATTTATCCTTGGGTGATGGCTAGTGTCTTGAGAACCATATAGTGTGGAAAACCTCGTAATATCTCACATACAAGCATGGATAATTCCTTGAGACCCATGCTCAATGAAAAACATATCCTAATGGCATGTGTATCCCACTTGGTGGTTAAAGATCACCTCTAAAGGGCTTATGTAATGGTTCAAGGATTCCATTTGTCCCATAACCCATGTAATGTCAAATAGGTAATATGGTCCTTCATTTCCCTTCTTTAACATGGTCAAAAGTCAAAGAAAATACTCCAAGATGATTCCCTAATGTTGTTCCAGAGTCTGTACTCAAGGCTTAGAAGTACAGTGTCTAGGCATCCGAAAGTGGGTAAAGGGTGGAGAAGAGAGAAACGTCAACCTTCGAGAAAGGAAACTAAGGAAGATTTCTACATTGGCATTGTCTAGCTTCCAACTATTCCTGGATGGTTGTATCATGTTCAATCGCTGCCCATGAACGTTCGAGTTCAACCCGGGTAGTAGTTGTTTTAAGAATAGTATCGAAAAGGTTTAAGGCAATGTACGTTTGATTTGATAATCCAGGTTCGATATTGGGTTGTGTTGGTACAGGGACAGTCATGGAGGAACAATAAAATAAGAAAAACTTTAGAGAGAAATTAAGTGTCGTCTCAATTTGGTCGTATGAAAGAGAGTTTACGGTTTCGGAAATAAAACGGGGTGCAAATCAAAGGCTCTTTCCCGTAACTGAGTTATATCTCAATAAAATGTATGAGGTGGGAGAAAAACATTTACTTGTCTATGGTGTAAGGCTCCTATCAAGGGAGAATATCACGTATAAATAGAAGAGGAAAACTATAAGGAAATAACCCGATGTAGCATAAAATATATGTAGAATTATGAAAGTATTGACTGGTCTTACACTTGATAATAGCTGGTACAGAGGAAAAATAGTAAACAATTACAGAAAACCAAAATTCATTCGCTATAGTAGTGGTCGTACTAAATTATAACGAAGCATTCATCAGTTATGAATATGAAATGAAACGAAATATGTGATACAAGAAAACAAACTCATAACATAGTCATGATGGAATTGAGAATCTTCAGATTTTCTTTGTATTAACTCTCAAAATGTAGAAACTTTGTTATAATCGACACAAAAAGGTCAAACCTTTTTTCCTTCTTTCTACGGTATATTTATACAGTTTTATAATGAGACAGAATCTCAATCGTTACAAAATTTTTGCTTATGATAGGGAGGAGAGAAATCGCTACATTTATTCTTCTCTGTCTTCACTTGGTACCAGAAGTTTGTCCTCGCACGTGTTCGGTACAGGTGACACATCTTTCAACCAGTCGAGATATCATCCTTGACGATTCTTCTTGACAGTTGGCCTCAAAAGAGTAACAATCTCGGGCTGATTGCGGCAGCTTGTCTTCCATCTGTATGTCTATGATGTCGATAGCGCATAATTGCGTGCTTGGTTTAATCATACATTTGTCTATTTGGACTATGTCTTCGATAGTCACTTGGGAGATCTCGTCCGAATCTCTTTCCTCTTTTGCCTTTAAATCAAGCGATATTTTTTCCATATTCATTTGAATCAATGCCTTGGCATTACCTCCGATATCAACGCCTAGAAGATTGCCATCTATAGAACTAAAGGCTTATTCTAAGGAATTCGTTACCCTTTTGGATTGAAGCTTTCCTTCTGCGATGTTGTGCTCCCATTATTTTAATAGAATGTTTCCTCTGGTCTGCTCCGAAATGGTGAACCTGGGAGTGCTTCCCGAATCCCTGTTGTTTGTGGCTATCACAGCCTCTTGGAAGGCGACCCGTGTTGCTCCAGTTTCCCTTTCTCTAGCACTTAATCTCTCCAAAACTTTATTAACCAGCAAGAAGTTGTCCTGAATCTCTTCTACCTTGGCGAGTAAATTTCGTTGGGCCGCAAAGACTCTGCCCCAAATCTCCATCGCCTGGGACTGAAACATCCCGATATCTATCACTTTTCTTTCGGCAATTTCCACCCTAGCCTGCAGCTGTTGGATCAAATATTTTTGCTAGCTCGCTTGCATATGACCATCCTGAACCACCAGCTATGCTTGTTCGAGCTTAGTTTTGAGTAGCTCTATCTCATTTTTATCAGCCAACCTTGCTTTCTCTATACCTACACTCGCCCGGTATTTGGCAGTCACCGTTGTTGTGGCTAGTGTAGCTTCCAGGGTCTTGATGAGGTGATTCTTTCGTTTCAACTGGTTTTTTAAGACCCCGACTGAAAATTGATTCGTCGTGGCGTGTGCTCCTAATGTCCCTGCTATTTCAGTCATGAATTGTTCATTCCTCTTGTCTTTTCCATCAGTTATGACTTTGTATTTCTTGGCCGTTGACTCTTCTTCTTGATATAATTCCCTCTTTACCACTGCCTTTCTCTTCTTATCGAAGAAAAACTCATTTGGAGGGAGTTCTTCTACCCTTATAGGCCTCAAATCTTCATTGAAGGTCCATCCTGCATCAATATTTCCCTGAGTCGACTACAAGGGAGTAACTGATGTGATAGGTTCTCCGATCTGCTTCGCTGATTTTCCTGGAGTAGTAACCGGACTCTACTTCTTCGGTGGGTCGGGAGTCTTTATCTCAGCTTTCAGACTCTTAGTTTGCTCTCCCTCATACCGGTGTTTTTCTTGATCGGGAGTCACATCCTTAGAGCCTTCGGCATCTATTTTTTTTGCCTTCGCCGTACTTAGACTCTCGCCCCACAACACTGCAGGAAGACAACTACATCGATGTTCCTGGAACTTTAGAACATCGGCTCTTTCCTCGGGTGCCAAGGTTTGTATCCGAGCTAGAATATCAGCATAGGACCTTGCGCCTCAGAAAATTTCATCCGAGGGTGAATTCTCGTGCTCAAATCTCTTGAGCCCGTAACTGGCCAAATGATTTCTCACGACCCTTTGCGGATCGTGCTTCTTGTATTCAATGAGGACCAAATTTATGTCTTCCAGGGATACTGCCTCAGCTTTGGCATGCCTGAAATATAATAAAGAATAAGAATTTAAATGAATAGGAAAATTTGGCCATACCTTCTTTGATTATCCCTTAAGCTCCTTACTTATACCACCGATTATTGTTTTCCTAGCAACCTCACGACAAGCCAGCTTGTCGGGAATGAACAATGGCAATGCATGCGGGGGAACAGAAGCCCCGAAAACTCTAAGATATGAAAATTCAACTTCTACATACCAGTCAGCTATGTTGCTAAGATTTGTCACTATACTGTCTGAGATCCTGGGTGGCGGGTGACCGAAAATAGTGACATGCAAAGGCACCATCACCCAGTTGAAGATTTCGTATACGAAATTTTTCGCTTTGTTTTCCCATAATTTTGAATGATAGACGTGTATGGGCTCGTCTTCTGCTGGAGTCCAACTCTAGCTCATTAAGGGAAATGGTATTAAAAAACAAACGACATCCATAATGTATGCGGACATGAAAAATGCAGCAACTTTTCCGCTTTCTTTCTGTGCCGGATACACTGTGACCCGACTGGTCAGGCTGTCAGACAACATCTTTTCCCAGTCGAAGGAACAACCTTCGGCGACTCGAAAAATTAGAGGTACCCATGGAAGAAAGAAATTTGAGGTGTCCTCTCTCCTGTATAATTTTCATGTCATCATGGCTACATAATTTTACTGCGGTTCTAAAGAAGCTATTGAATATACACCATGAATTTCTGCCATGAACTTCGCAGAGCGCAAAACCCAATCTTTTATTAAGCTAGACATGGTTTTATCATACTACACACATTCCTTCTGTTTGAATTCATCTAGGAATTTGGCACCATATGTAAAGTCGGACGTTGTGGGCAACTTATACATGGCTTGCAGATGTTCAGGCCGAAAATTCCCGATGGTGACCTTCTTCTCATTTGTGATGGTTCTGGTTGGTATGTCCACATGGTCTAATGCCCATCGGACCATATCATAATATGGAAGTAGTCATGGCCTGGCTACTACTTTGTGCATTCTGGATTGGATGATGATCTTATACTTGGTGGTTATATCATCTTTTTCGTTGTCGCTGGAATCATCGGAATAATCCACCAATTCTTCCTACAGAACATCGGAAATGAAAGACCAGTTCGGGACAAAATCGACACTTTGAGGTGAAGTATCAGCAACGTTGTCCAAGCCTTGTCCCGAAACCTCAACACTGGCTTTGGATGCTTTTCGCAGGGCCATGGCTGGAGATTCTTCTTTAGCTCTTCTGTGATAGAAATACGTATACATACAGAAGTTAGCTTGCTTAGATATTATGCTCTGCGTAGTATAGAAATGCATTTGTCATAATGAATAACCGTTCTATATATATTCAAAAACCGATACTCTTTTAGATGAAATATGACAAATCATGCTCAGAATTAAATTTAACCATAAAAACCCGAGATTTATTCATCAATTCGCCCTATTTCCTAATTAATGCCATAAATTTTGGTGGTTTGAAGTGTCAGTTGGCATATGAAAGAAATAAGGTTACCTCATAAATCGTGCAAGAATAAAAAAACGGGATGTATTGATTTAGCTTAATTAATCGGGCTTTACCAACGTTAATTAATCTTTCGCCATTCGTTGTATCAGGAATTTTTCTTTAACACTTTGAACCTCTAACACCCAAGATTGCGATGATCGACTTTGGTTAATAAAAACTTAATCGTGATTAGGGGATTAATTAATTACATAATTATTATATTCTCCATATCGCGACTCGGAGCTTCAAAAATAAGTTTCCGGGAGGTTTGCATGCCGAGCTGCAAAACCGTGAGATCGGGATAATACGACTTCAATAAAAGGGAAGATAAACTCAGATTTAGTGATTAATTAATTACTTTTATATCCTTATCGTGATTTCGCGAGTTGGGGTTTAGATAGTATAACTTTTAAAAAAGGAAACGTCGAGTGGCGAATTTTCGACAAAATGTTACCATGGTTTAGTTTTTACTTTTAACCTTGACATTGGTTACTAAAATAAGGACTTTGTGTTCTCGACTATCGGGGCTATGACAATAAACTTTTGGATTTGGTGAACGCCAAGGTGCGAAAACCCGATGACGTTAATCATGGTTTAGGAAAACTTTACTCCCGTTACTTCCCTGTGTAAAAAATTAAAACGATTTTGCCGTTTCGTTGCTCGGGATGTGTGAACTACGTGATTTATAGCATCTGACCTACGAGATCCCGAGGTAGAACAAAAAGAGGAAACATTTTTACGAAAGGTAGGACTCGCCTTGAGAGTATAATAATCATCGCTATTTACATTGATAAAGCTTCAGAGATTTTGAAACCAGAGACGAAAAATACGAAAACCATCTTTCGATTTCGAGCATTAAAAATGAAATTTATGACAGGCTAGAAAAACAAAGGCAGCTCCAACACCTAATATGAAAAAAATCATACAACCACCCATATCCCGTTTGAAGATCAAAAGTCAGTTTTAGACTACCTATGTGGTTTTTTTCAAGGTCATGTCCATGGAACAAATCCTAAAAATATTTATATATGACTTGAGTCCCTTTATTTACTCTACTTACCATGGTCAACACTTAGAGACCCACTCTTGGTGCACAAAACCTCCTAATCGCACCCATGTCCCAATTGGAGGGAAAATATCCACTCTAAAGGGCCTCTATAGGGGTTCACATGTTCATTGTTCATGAACCTTAAAGTCTTCATTTAGGTCGTAAGACCCTTTAATTTCTCCATTATTTCCAATCACCTTTTAATGACTCATGGTGAAGGTATAAAGACACATCCATTATGTATAAAACTTTCTAATGGTGCTAATATCTCATTTAGAGGAAAAACATTATGAGTCCTAAGAGATTTATTTAGATCATATTGCCCTATTTTTTTCCTTCATTGAACATGGTCAATGTGAAACCCATGCCTAATACACAAAATCTCTTAATGATGCACATATCCCATCAAGAGGCCAATGATCTAGGTCTATATGGTTGTTTAAGTACTAGTTTTGGGACCATCGCCTTGGAAACTTTATTTTGGACCAAATGCTTGAGATCCATGTCTTATGGGTAAGACATCCTAATAGTACCATTATCCCACTAAAGGACACAAGATCATTTTTGGAGAGTTTTGTTTTGCATTATGGAATATTTCGTTCCACATAACACCTACAAGATTAATTTATAGATAAAAGAACTAATTTTCTTCCCATAACCATGGTGAAGACCCCGAGAATCATCTCTACTATACAAAAAAACCTAATGGAACCCATGTCCCATTCATATACAAAATATCCCTTTTAGAGAGACAATGTTGTAATTCATGTCCTTAATTATGACCCATTATTGTAAGAAACTGAGGTTAATATATAATTCCTTGGATTTATCCCCCAACCATTGTTATGGCATTAATACCCATCACTAATGCACAAAACATTGAAATGGTCTGCATATCTCACTCAAAGGATAATGACTCCCTATAGAGTACGTGTTATGTAGTGTAAGGAATTATTTATGGCCCTTGATCCTTAGATGCTTTATCAAGGACTAAGTAGCCTTATTTTCCTCCCTTGACCATGATTAATTCCTTAATACACCAGTCCCTAACACACATGATTTCATAATGGTACCTATATTCCACTAGGAGGCCAAAGATCATCTTTAAAGAGTGTTTGTTATTGTTTGAGGTCATGATAATGGCCAATGAGCCTTATAGATCCATTTATGGTGTAATAACCTTGTTTTCTTCTTTTGATTATGTTCAATGTCCTAAGACCATCCCCACTATGCAATAACTCATAATTGTGCCCATATCCCACTTGTATGTGAAATATCCACTTTAAAGGTCTATGTTGTGGTTCATGACCTTGACCATCCCCCATTAGCTGAAGAATATAAATTTGGAGTATAATTCCCTCACTTTCTCCCCCAATGAAGTTTTAAAACCCATCTTGAGTGCACAAAGCTTTATATTGGAACCCATATCACACTCTAAAGATAACTCTCTCTTATATAGGGCATGTTTTTTGGTTTGTGGCCCTGTTCATGCCCCTTAGTTTGTAGAAGATTTATCTAGGGCCTAGAGGCCTTATTTTCCTCCCACTCCTATTGAAAAGGCCTTGAGATCCATCCCTACCATCCAAGGCATTATAGGAGTAACCATATTCCATTTGGAGGTTTAACATCCCAGTTAGAGAGTCTATATGATGGTCTAACACCCTATTAATGGCCTATAAGCCCAAGAAACTTCATTTAGAGCTCACTTACGTTATCCCCCCCCCCCCCC
>ML804369.1:172546-183540 GCA_009831015.1 Picea engelmannii
ATGTATGAATTGAATTGCACGAGTATTTCATATATGAGAAGGAGGACCCTATGTTTTATCGTAATGGATTAAAGAAACAATACAATTGATTTCCTCTTTTGAATATAACTTTAGATATATCGATATGATGTTCTTGTTGGGTGCGTATCAAAGTAATTTTATAGTGCAATACCTCTGAAAAGAAAATAGACTTATAGACTAATAATGCACAATGCCTCTACAAGGAATGGACATTGTGTCTTGAGATAGGAATGTGGATGTTTTAGTGCCTAATATAGTCTTATGTGGGGTTTAAAGAGTCTTAAATCTTCAGTGGAATCCCCTATCCTTGTATAGGAAGTTCACAGGACGCGAATCTCCACAAAGTGGTGAAGTAGGGACACCTTAATAGTTTTCTAGAGCAAGGAGAGAGCCCTTAAAGCCCTCGTAAGACCTTAGAAAACACTTAGAAGAATTTATTGAATGGCTAATTCCATATCCAGACCGATAATATATATAAAACCCTTGTTTTGAGCCTGAAGGAATCACATCGACATAGCGAATAGATCTTGACCCTTTGTCGGATTAAGATATGATTCCTCGACAGTTATATTCTGAGTCGATGATAGTTGTCAATCCGTTGAAAAGAGTTGGTGTGAGTGGGATTTAAGAGATAACTCTCGACTGGTCACAAAAAAAATCGGAAGGAGAAAATCTGAGGTTGAGTATAGACCATAGATCTGGAAGAAGGAAATTTTAACCTTAGGAGCACTAAAGTGTTGATGCGTGTTGATAGTTGATTGGTCGATGGAATGAGAGCCGGTAGACCATTTATTATATCTCAACCATTGATCGATGTAGAGGTGAGATCAAATCTATATCCTAGATCCCTGTAAACTCTTTTTTTTCCACGGAGGATCGTGGCCTTAGATTTGGCATATAGTCGCATCATTCAATTCTCCTCTACAATAGTAATTGGAAGTTTGAAAATAGTCGACTTTAAACTTGATCATGAAATATGCAGTAGTGTTATCCAACCCCTTCAACTCGAACATGCATAGTGTCTTTGTCTTTTCCTTCCCGTATCTACCGAATGAATAAAATCAGAAAGTTACCTAAATAATCCTTTATGAATCACAAAGTTATGTATTTTTATCATGGCTATGCATACAACTCTGAGTTAAGCGTTTATAAATATTGCTCTGGCTCTGATATTTGATATGGGCTACTTCCATTAAATACATTAATAAACTAACCCTATATACTTATTCCTTAACCCTAATGATCAAATTAATMGAAAAAGTTGTTGCCACACGATATGCAGGTCTTTTGGTCTCCACTTAATTCCACATCTAATAAAAATAATGCATTTTCACATTAATTCCACATCTAATTATTAAGCCCAAAGAGGTACACCTATTGACAATGGGCACATTTAATAGGTTTTTAGTTCTTAATAAGTTTTTTATGGACGAGATTAAATATGTCTAGAATATTCTTAGTCGTCACAATAAATGAATGGCTCTGATTTCATCCATTAAYTTCCGAGCTGTTATAAAGACATCTGTTTGTATGTTTACTTTTTTACATTTACCTAATCGTGTTTAAAAATTACTGTGTTCACTAACTTATTGCATTAGCACAGAATGATAAAATCTTAGCTTTTCATATTTCTGCTGGCTGACTTTTGGTGGCAGCGTTTCTGTGCTGACATCACCAACATTAGCCAGTCGAAGATTTTGTTTTAATATGCCTTCGGCTTTAATTAGCCACGTAATTGTGGCTGTGCTAGTTTCATATACTTTCAGATTAAGAACAATGACTAAGCTTCGTTTGCTCAGCGTCTCTATTTGACCTAACCCACCCGACCTATATCTGTACAAATCAGGCTCTTGAAACCACAGACCATACGAATTTTTTTACTTGAAAAAATAAATGCACCGAGAACAATATCCATTGGAGGAAGTTCGTGATGTGCACAGAGAGATCCATGACAAGATTTGCTTCTCTTAAATTTCGTTCGATCCATGATTACCCATCAACCATAATCAAGGTGCGCTCGTTACTGTGAAGAAAATATATTGTTGCCTAAAGTTTCCACTGCATGACTGAAATTGGCCCTTCCCTTACAGAGAAGTACATATCCAAATATTGCGCCGACCCCTTTAAGGTAGCACGATAAGCCTTTAATGGAGCCGCGAAAGTCCCCATTAACGCTATTTTAAAATCTTCTGGTCAATTTCATATTTCTGCGATTCCTGGGCATCTTTACGGTTCAGGAAGTATTGTGTGACACATTGTGCCAAAAGAAAAACAAATTTTGTGTAAATTTATATTCAAAATATGTGAAAACCCCAGTAATAAATAGATCCATCTGTACCAAGATTCCAAATACTTCATCATTCAGATACTCGAAAAACAAAAGTAAACATCTAGATCAAGATTTGTTTCATCTGCTTCATTCCAAAACCTCAAAAAATTATGCGAAAAAATCCAAACCTATTCGCTAGGACTCTTGCCTTAGCCGCTAGGGATTTTGCCCTAGCTCGACATCCCCATGCTTCAAGGGTAATTGTGTTTCTTGAGCCGATTGTTCTTCACACAATTGTTTAGACCTATCTAGACCTGAACCCTCTCGACGTTGGAGCTCTCGATGATGGAGTGGTAAGGTTGCGTGGGTTAATCCAAAGGTAGGAATGTCAAGATTCACACCATATATATAGCCCAGTACTTAGTTAATCACAATCAAATAGAAATTTTGCTAACTATCTAGATCGCGGCAATCAACTAACCAACACAGTAATTTTTTAATATTATTAAGTAAATGTGAATATTCAATCCATATTTAACCTTGTCCAAAAAAATGATTAAAAACTAATTAAATGTACCAATTTCGAATAGGTGTAAGTATGTGGACCTAAAAATCTATATTATTCTAATTTTAAATATTAAATAAATAAAAATAAAGTTCCACTTTGTAACTAGAAAACTTTGAAGTACCAAACAACATTACCATAAATAAATAGGAAATGAACTTTGACAAAACAACCTAAATAGAAACAACATTACCATAAATTAAGAGGAAATGAACTTTCACAAAACAACCTAAATAGAGACCACAAGCTAACATTTATCAAACCTCTTACCATAAAGATGACGACATTTTAATGTTTTAAATAATTAAGCTGATAGGCTTCCCTTTATGGGAATTGATGGATTAATCAACATTTTAATGATAAATTTTAATCTTATGGTCAACAATGAAAGATGCTGGCATATTCTTCGTCGTCGTTTCTAATTAATGGATCAGATTTTCAGAAATTAACTTCCTCTCATTTATAAAGAAGTACTTTTATGTGTTTACTTTTTCACATTTACCTAATATGATTAAAAATTTACATAGTGGCCATCAAATTAACACATAATGAGATTAGTTATTTAATTATGAGATTAGCAATTGATTATGCTTATAGTAGTGTAGTCGTGGAATGTCGGCTCTCGAAGGTGTGCGCTATGGAAGGATGGCGCATTCGATTCCTCTACCCATGGTGCAAGGATGGCGCATTCCATTCCTTTACCCACTACTCTGCACACCTTACATTATTTCTTCACCCACTATTCAATATTTAGCTAGGATTCATTATATGGATAACAATGAACAAGAATTTATGGATGTGAAGCGTTTCCATGCTTTTCAATTAACACAACCGTGGTTAATTTGGACGCATGATGAATGTCACGCTCAATCCTCATCCGAGCATTTCAATTCTTTCTCCCTGTTCTCTTCTCCATAATTGTTGCTTGTTGCGACTTCTATTATACAGAGGGAGGACGAAATTGTTTTCATTTCTATTGCACATCATGAGAGAAGAATCTTTCTCGGAAATTGTATATTAATATATATTTTCTTCACAATATTTCTTTTTTACAATGCATTCAAATTTAATAGGGAATTCCTCCTACGGATATTGCATTTTCATATAATCTGTGATGCAAATTCAATTTCAAACTAGCCATATGATTTTCCCTATCTGGGTTGACTGATCAGCATGTGTTGGATGCTAACATACTGCCACTATTTTATTCCCACTGTTTCGAACAAATTAGAGTATTTTAAATGGAAAATGTATTACCTTTAATTCTAAGTGTTAATGGTAGAATGTTGGTATAATGGTAGAGTGAGCATATTATGTAATGCAGAATGAACATACAGCGGGTAAGCGTGGATGCAGGGGGCCGCGGGACTGCTGGGGAATGAACAGTGTTGTTGAACCATAAGCAATATCTTCATTTCTCTTGAAATAAAGCTTCATAGGCCTCAACTTCTATATCTTCTTCAAAAGTATTGCATTAATTTTCAACAAAATAATTGGAAACAGTTAAAAAAATGTTGATTTAGGTCATTGGTGTTACTCTAATAATAATCCCTAGAAATTCAAAAGGATGGTATGAAACTGGACTTCGAATCTTGTGCAAGTTTCCATTCATTCATAGACAAATGGAGTAGATAATAAAGATTAGTCGCAAGGTCTCGATTAGAGGTTGTTTGGAGAAGCAAGATCTCTTCAGCCTCTTGCCAATTTCGCACAATTTATTTGCCATGGGGTGAGACATTGTTCTTTCCTGCGTGGAGGTCAGGTTTCATCATTGGTTAGGACGCAGCCTTGTAGTTCTAACAAGTAGCTGACCAACAAAACCCCACACAATTTTTGAACTGTAAAAGGGTCATAATAGGTGGGCGTAACTGTTGGCTTGGCCCATATCATCGCTTCTTGATTGTCGAATTCTCACGATCACTATGACTATCCAACCAATAGATTGTAAAAATTTAATCAACTTATTAATACACAGTGGTAGCGAGCACTGGTGGGAGTGCTATATATGAATTCATGTTAATGGACTAATTTCTATATGAAAATTTTAATGCTTATTTTTACCTTGTGGTGTATACCTTGTTCTGTTAGTTTGATTGCACAATCATTACTAAAATTGACATATCCTGTAGTTTTAAGAAGTCTTTTTATCAATTTTCATTTTAAATTTTGTTGTGTATTCATCTCATAAAGATAATTGGAATTGGAAGAGACTAAATTGTATCTTACAAGTAGGATTACTAGTTGTCATACTTTTTATTAGAAAGAGACTTTTTCTTACATCAATAAAACTGTCTTTTTTTTTCATAGGGTCAATTCATATTAATTCGGTAGGACTACGCGATCTCAGTTCTCATTGTTTACTGGAAGTGCCAAGAGAAAATCATACCACTAATACAAATAAGGTTGAAACGTTTCAGAAAACTATAACACCTATTGAAGGAGGATCTCTATTCTCACCAAAAATCTCATCCCTTCAAAGTGTTTAAACTATTAATACAATTAAGTGCAAAATTTTCTACTTCAATAAATCCCAAATGCAGTAGACTAAAAAGGATAGCATTTTAATTGTAAAAATATATCCATCAAAATTATATTCAGATCATTTTTGACAAACTTGCAAGAAAGACAAATTTGATAAACATGCTCTTACATAGTGAAACTAACGTGACATTCAAAAAAACCTACAAAGTTGGAATCAAATCAACCATGAGAATTAAAATTCGATTTAAATGCTTTAATTGGGATTAAAATGTGGATTTAAATGCTTTAATTGTATTTAAAATGGCCATGTGTAGGATACTGGATTCGATTACAAAAATGTTTTCCCTCACACAAACAACATCTGAGAGTCATTGATAACCTAGGCAAAATACTTCAACGGAAATAATTAAATAATTGTGAAAATTGAAAATATATCTCATAATGACATGAAAAGTTTTGAATTTTGTATTAAAAATACATTTACATTTAAAATATATCAGATTCATTAATTGTTTGCATGCTTTGCATACTCTCCATCTTATCAGATTCATTAAATTGAAAATATATCTCGTAATGACATGAAAAGTTTTGAATTTTGTATTAAAAATGCATTAGTTATTAGTGGTTAGGGTTAAGCCAATTCAAATTTAAATTAATTAGTTTTCATGATATTACTGTTGCATACTCTCCATCATTCCATAAGCAATTCAACATTCATAGTAACTAGCAGGAGCTTTTCTTCTAAATTGTTTTACTTTAATAAAAATGAAATGAGTAGTTATAGTACATTAACCACTAATTATTTATTAGGGTTATGGTATTTATTTAATTATATTTATTATATCAATAAATAAAAAAGAGAATATAGATATTAATTATTAATATATTAATATTATATCAATAAATAAAAACTAGAATATGGATATTAACTACTATTATATTATTGCATTATATTAAGAAAAAACAATATCAATATTAATTACATTTATCATAGTTATATTAGATTAATGATTAATTATTCATTAGGGTTATTGTAATTATTTGATTATATTTATTATATAAATAAATAAACAAGAGAATATGGATATTAATTACTAATATATTATTATTATATCAATAAATAAAAATGAGAATATGAATATTAATTACTAATTTATTATTACATTATATTAAAAAAAAACAATATCAATATTAATTACATTTATTGTTTAGAGAAAAACACATTATTATATAAGAAAATAAGTTACATTTATTATTTGATTACTTAATACAAAAGAAATTAATATTTGATTACATTTATTATGTAAAAAAACATATTATTATATCAAAATACATTAGTTATTAGGGTTATATTAATTAAGGTTATCTTAATTATTTGATTACATTTATTATATCATTAGATAAAAAAGAGAATATGGATATTAATTACTAATATATTATTACATTATATTAAAAAAGACAATATCAATATTAATTACATCTATTGTATAGAGAAAAACACATTACTATATAAGAAAAGAAGTTACATTTATTATTTGATTACAAAAGACATTAATATTTGATTACTTAAAAACACATTATTATATGAAAAGACAACACACATTAATACATAATATCAAGAAAAAGATAGTATTATATAAGAAAAATAAAACATATAATTATTTGATTAATATTTGTGTTTTCCTCACAATTGTAATTTGCGACACCAAAAAACGAAATGCATAAATGCATACTCTAAGTTTATATATGTTTATTTCGAAGGGATAAATTTTATAGTTTAAGATCATATGATATCAATGTCCTTAGAACAAATATGATTCTAAGTTTCATTCTATGTAATATATCACATCAGTTCAAAGTTTTTATATTTTTCACAAAGGAAACACTTAGATTTAAAAAAAACACTTCACCAAAACTTCATTTTCGCAATTTGTCAAACACAAACCAGCTTTGTCATGCAATGAACATTCCCTCAACGTTGTAATCTGATGAACAACACCATACATTACAATGTGAAGAACATAGTAATGTTGCATTATGTCGAACATAGTAATGACAAACAGTGACATAATGAGACAAACATATATATTTCATTGCAAACATAGTAATGTCACAATGTGACAAACATAGCCCTGTCATCACAATGGGATGAACATAAATGGATATCAAAATATGTCCAATGTAGTAACGTTGAAATGTAATGAACATACACACACGTTGCAATGTGATGAACCTAACCTTGTTGCAATATGATTAAGATAGTCCTATCATGGCAATGTGTTGAACATATCTGTGTCATCGCAAACATAGTAATGTCACAATGTGAAAAACATATACAGACGACACAATGTGATGGTGAACATAGCCCTTTCATCGCAGTGTGACGAACAAAAATGGATGTCGTAATGTGATAAACATAATAACGTCAAGATGTGACAAACATATACGGATGTCGCAATGTGAAGAATATAGCCTTGTTGTCGCAATGTGATGAACCTAGCCCTGCCATTGCGCAATGTGCCAAACATTTTCAAATGTCGCAATGTGACGAATATAACGCATTGTCACAATGTAATGTGCAGAACCCATTGTCGCAATGTGACAAACATAACCCTACATTACAATGAAATGAACATTTGCTAACGTCGCGATGTGATGAACATAACCCACTTTGATATGCGACGTTCATTTTCATACCTCATTATGTTACAAAACTCTTTCTTTTGTGACAATCTGACAAACTTTTTGACGTTGCAATGATATGCACATAGACTCGTCATCACTATATGACAAACCGTAGCACCATGGTGTGATATACGTGCATATTCTGACGTCACAATGTGACAAACATTTCCAAACATCACAATCTGACGAACATAACCCCTTGTTGCTATGTGATGCACAGAACCTAATGTCACAATGTGACGTAGTAATGCCTAACAACGCAATGTGACAAACATTTCCAAATATCATAATGTAACGAACAGAACCCCTTGTTACTATGTGATGCATAGAACCTAATATGACATGCATAGCCCAACATTACAACATGGCATACATAGTGCAATATTATCTTCATACAATAAGTTAATCATTAATGTTTTAATACTTTAATTTATAAATTACATTAATTTTTCAATTATTTAATACATTTAATACTTGTATTTATTATTTCATACATTAATTTATATATCATTGATATATTATTTAATTAATACATGAATACTTTAGTACATTAATGTATTAATCTATCAATGTATTAATACATCATTAGTATATTTTTAATTAACATGTTACATTAATACATCGCATTATACATTAAGGCATTGATTCTTTAATTTATACATTGCATCAAAGTATTAATTAATCAATATATTAACACTTTAATAAATTAATTTATTTACATATTAATACATTAATTAATAGATCATTAATATATTATTTCATTTATGTAATATCACATTAATGTATTTTTGCATTACTAATGTATTACTTTATAATAATTAATTTAGTTATTACTTTATAATAATTAATTTAGTAATAACTCAATTCAATGTGTTAATGTAATATTTAAATTTAATTGTTAATACATTAATAAAGATAAAATATTAATAATGAATTTATAAATTTAATGTATTAATATTTTTTTAATATATTATTAGTTTATTGATATATTTTCAATGTATTATCTTACTAATGTAGCAAATTGTGTTAATGCATTAATGATTATTGTATTTATTGAATTAATGTATAGATGAATATTATATTAATGAATTGATACTTTCAAGTAAAAATGTAATATATTAATGTTCTCTATTTATATAATAATATTATAAAGTAATTTTAATATATTTTTACTTTGTTATTATATTAATAGTTTAACCATATATTATTTAATATTGTATTAATTTTATTAATACATTATATTATACATTAATCTATAAATAATTTAATTTATAAATTACAATAATTAAATCATGTACTTTACATTACATCATACAATAAGTTATTCATTAATTTTTAAATGTTTTTTTTATTAATATCTTAATATAATAATATAATATATTAATGTATTTAATTAATATATAAATATTAATACATTAATGTATTTATTTTATTAAAGTTCTATTATTATTGTATTTTTACTTTATTAACTTATTTTTAAATTAACATTTTATTAATGTATGTATAGTTTAATAATGTATTAATTAATTAATTAATTAATACAATACATTATTAAGATTTTTATTAATTAACTTGTTACATTATAATACATCATATTTGATGATGATGATGATAAACCTCCACTAAGACCCAATTGGTCTATACACTAGCACAACCGCTAATACAACAGCTGGAGAAAGCAAGAATTTATTAAATTTTATGAATTTATTAAATTTTATTATTGATTAACAAATAAACAACTGAGTTTCATTTATGTGGTGTTAATATTTTAATTTTTGTTAATCACTTACGTGGCAATCACTTAGCTATCAAAGTAATTTTTAAATATGATTAGGTAAATGTAAAAAAGTAAACACATAAACGGATGTCTTTATAATCGTTAGGAAGTTAATGATTGAAATCACAGCCATTTATTTGGTGTGACTACTAAGAATATTCTAGCCATATTTAATCTTGTCCATAGAAAACTTATTAAGCACTAAACCCCTATTAAATTTGCCCATTGTCAATAGATGTACGCCTTTCGGCGTAATTAAGAAGGTAAATGATTATTTGTGATTCTTTAGAATTTTGATATTTTAATTAATCAATACATTAATACTTAAATATATTTACTTATTAATACATTAATTAATATATCAATTAATTACTATATTACTATATTAATTCATTTATGTAAGATCACATTAATCTATTTATACACTACTAATATATTTTTCATGACTAATGTACTATTTTATAATTAATTTAGTAATGCATTTATATTTATTTATTTAAATATACTATTAATGTATGTATTACTTTATAATTAATTTAGTGATTTATTTAAATTTTATTAATTAATTTATAATATATTAATGTATTAATATTTTATAGAAAAAATGTTTTCCTTTATAAATGTATTTCCTTTATTAATTAATTAATTATTAATTCATATGTTACATTATTCTTTTATTATTACTTTAATAGTGTTTTTACTTGATTATATTTAGTGTATTATTTTATTTTTGATTAATGTATTTATTAATTATGTAAGAATATATTAATAATTGTTCTTCATAAAGGTCCGTCATCAACTAGCAACAACCACTTTATAAAAGTGGTTGATATAAGCCTGTCTATCAACACCATTGGTTTGTAAATATGAAAAATGGTGTCCATCACATATATCAACCACTTATAAAGTGATTGTTACTAGTTATAAAAATACAACCACTTTTATAAAGTGATTGTTACTAGTTATAAAAATACTATATATTTCATATCAAGAACAGCATTTATGACCAGTCTATGTGGCTGAGGTTCGCACACATCTCCCTGCCGTTATTACTTGCAAATTAGCTGAGGTTACTTCGTTTGAAGGGTCAAACGTTGCTGTAGATTTCGATCATCATTCCGTAGGAAACAGGAGCATTTTTGGAAAAGAGTGGCAGAGATGATAGCCATTCGATCTCCACGACTCATATATCTCGC